>JAMKCH010070165.1:0-14319 GCA_023653785.1 Ophioderma brevispina | reverse complement strand
TGACGTCTGTAAATTTTATATTCACATTGTACCTTATCATGATTACACTGATTTGAGTCATCTGACAGTTTTTACTATCATATGAGATGATAAGAATCTAGGTCATATTTTATATCATATATTTCCTGCCTGTTTTTTATATTACTCGGTCCAGGGCTTGAATTTAGCACTATCCCTATGCTCACATCTATACTCTGTCCAGCTCGAAGTATGAAGTAGCTACGCGGGCGTACACATTGAACCGACTTTGAGCGCGCGCGTAGGTAAAGCACAAGCGCACTGCAACTGAAAGGCGGCACTGGGTGTACGCGCGCGTCGTCACTTCATACTTCAGCCGAGACAAAGTATAGTAGTTAATGTGTCGAACAATTAGTTAAAGGCACTATCAGTGATTGGCTCAATCAGAAAATGCAAAAAAAAAAAAATCATAAATCAGATTTGTGCATGTTTGTAACAAATATAGATATCCTACCATACCCTACAAATAAGACCAGAAGCAACCTAACAAGGACAAAATTGGATATTTTAGTCATTACTCTTCTTACGGACACTTACTGCAACATATACTTGAAAGGAGATTCATATCTTTGGTCTGTTGTTTTCTTACTTTCTGTCAATTTCTCGCTTGGAAAGTTTAACTTAAATTTTACTTACTTATCCTTTACTTTTAAGCAGTTCCTGCAAATTTCAAATATTTTGACTCTTCCAGGTGGTTCACTGATGGTGTTTTTAATTGACAAGTCAATGATAAGACACAGGAACCAGCCAAAGCTAGCCTTGCAGGCAAATTGTCGAAAAAGTTGAACGCAGAGTTAAGGCCTGCTCAGTGAAATTGACGTTTTGATACAGTGTTGCTCTCACATTCAATGGGCAGTCATTTGTATACTATAACATGGCAAGACAAAAATCTGTGTTATTGATACATAAATGGAATAGTTTCCGCCTATGTTTGTGTAGTAGTAAAACTATATCACACTATCAAATTTGGCTTCATGTCATACATAATTAGATTTGTCTCTTGTAAATGTTGCATTTTGCAGACCAAATTTGTGTTGTCTGTGCCTTGATATCAATTCCAAATTGACTTGTTTTATGTTTGATACTTGCAGAGGAAACAAATCCATGTTTGGATTGTTCTTCTCTTCGTCCAAAAAGGCGGCCATCTTTGCTGCAGACACGGTGAGGACCAATCAGATGCCTAATCTTAGCACCATGTATCAGGCAGAGAGAACTGCTAAGTAAGTTGGGTTAATTTACCCCCCTGGGCACTACCTGCCTCACAGCTGTTTGACCCCATACAAACTATCTTTTATTTTTAATATAATTTTAAGCAGTGGCGACACAATTTTGACAACTGGTATAAGTAGGCACCTGCAAGAGCTATCATCTTGGCAAAAATCAGACAAATCCATTGCGGGAATCTTGCCATATAGGTCTACAAAGGTTATGATTTGTATGTTATAGCGCCCTCTATATGCCCATTCTCCACAGAAAGACGTGGGAAACCAGATTTTAAAGAAAAATAGTATTTGCCCGCAATGAAATTTCGTAAAATTTAACACAAAATGTAGTTAGTGGACTATATATTCCAAATCAGTTGTCAAAAGTGTGTCGCCGACGATAATTTTTGTTTTATTTTGGTTTTGTCATAATAAATGAGACTTTCAAACAGCTGTGGCTTATCTATCGACATCTGGTCAATACTTTGATTGGCTTCTTGGCAGGTAATAGCATGCAATAAGCAAATCAAAGATACTCTATGAAAGGTGGTATGGTTTACATAGAGATACAGAAGCACTATTTTGATTGGTTACTCAGCGGACTATCTCATGATCTGTCTTGTATGGAGCCAATCAGACAGATTGTATCATACGTGCATGGTAGTGCTCAGGGGGTTAATCAAACTACTAGTTCACCGTTCCCCCATCTGGGGGTCGCGACCCCACAAGGGGTTGTGAAACTAACTTTTAAAAGCTTAATATTTATTTGAAAAGGTAGAAAAAGAAATCATGAAAATAAACATGTTCCTAGTCCAAAGGTGATTCAAATACTATATAAATGAAATAGTTCAATTGTGTTAGATGAGGTTTGGAAACAAAACTTGGTTGAGGCATGATAAGTATCGGGAGTGCCTCATGCCAATCATATAGAAATGGGGTTAAAGACAAAAAGGATGAAACTCTGACTCGTTAAACCTCAGCGCTACCTAACTTTCTATCGGCGTCTAAATACTACTTTCATTCGTTACTTGGAAGGTAATATAATTTAATGAACAAATCAGAGATACTGATATTCATGAGATTTACACAGAAATATAGAAGTGCCATTTTGATTGGTTAATGAGAGGAGCCATCTCATGTTGTGTTCTATATATTAAGCCAATCACATGTAATGTATTATAAATTGTAGTTCTCGTGGTTAATCAAACCACAGTTTGGAATTTACAAGTATTTTATAATTTTTCAAGAGTGGCTGAAAAAAGTGTATGTGCATTTGCAGACCGATAGAAAGTTTGCCATGGCAGTCCCAGAAAATATTCAAATTGAAGGACTGACGTACAGTGATTTTTGTATAGGCAAGACAGTTTAATTTTTTTCACACATCTGCCCATTGGCGTAACAGGGAAGGGGGCATAACGTGCCCCTGCTCAACCTTTTCCCCCACCACCTAGTCCCCCCCCAAAAATAACTGACCATTTTGTACAGTGTCTATGAATGGACCCAATTTCCCCCTGCAGAAAATTCCTGCCGTACCTCCTTCTGGCCCCCCCCCCATTTATAAAGGTTTTGGTTTGCCACTGCATCTGCATGCTTAAGTATGTTCAATTACTTTTGTACATTAACCTCAAATTTTAAACTTTTTAAAAAAAGTATAGGCACATAGCTTTTTGGCCAATTTGGCATGTGAGACTTTTTGGTCCTTCCTGAGGGCAAAAGTTATCAACTTTAACTGTTTATTATTGTTAAGATTAATGATCAAAGGTGATGATTTTCAGGATCAACAGAGGTACAGATGAAGTATTGCCACCTGAGGAAACCCACACTTTGAAGTACAAGTTGAGAAGGATATCAGGAAGGTAAGAAATTCTGAAGAAGTATCTGATATCAGGGATGTAAGTTTTCAGGCTATAGCCTAAATTCAGGCCTTCAGTTACTCAAAATTTTCGCAATTTTATTTATTTTCAGCCCATTTTGGAGGCCTTTAGCCTAAATTCATGCACTTTTTCAAGCCGTCCAGGATTTTCTCTTCAGGCCCTCTTACATCACTGTGATATGTGTTCATCTGAAATGCACGTTGTATGTACAGAGCATATACAAAGACCACTTTCCAAATAAGTGTTTTATGCAATCATTCAAAAATGACTTTGGAAATAATGCAAAGCATTGTACTGGGCTGCAATATGGTTTACTGTGGTGGGATCAAAGCTATTAAAGTTAAGGTGAACTAGGAGTCCATGGATATGATTTTGTTTGTAATGTTACTCTCCAAAGCAATATCTATGATAACAAAATTCCACTTAAAATCCCATTATTGCATTTGTCATACTTGTAATGTTTAAGAATACTTATTTATACATAGCACATGACCTGGTTTTGACCAATTGGGTGTCTTTACATCTATATCTAACGGCTGCAGCCGAGATGCTGTTCACCATGAAGCACCAATTGTCCATGAAGCACCAATTGTCCCAGTTTGTCATTAAGTTGGGGATGTCAGATGGATCCTGCTGGATGTCTTGAGCAATCACATCAATGTAGTTAAAGGGGTGACGACCCGTTTTGGCATGGTAACTTCCAACATGTGACGTCTGAGACTACTTGATCAATCGCACGATGACAGTGACCGGCAAATCGTGCACAGCGTTGGGCAAGAGAAGATGAAATTGGAGGGATATCTCCATATATCTGTGCTTTGGTCATGTGCTCACGCCAGGATATGTTTGTACTCGCATAAGAAGCCTGTAGTAGGAGCTATTGAGTCTATCCTGTAGCTCTTTCTTCATGATCTAGGTTTCAGATCCATATAACAGGATATTCTCTACACAGGCTCTAATGAATTTCAGCTTGGTTGAATTGGAGATATCAGATTGCCATAAGTCTTTACATGAGTTAAGTGCAAGTCTAAATTTTTGCCTTCAGGAATATTGATCATTTATGTTGCATTTTGTAGGTATACAAGGCAATCCATAGGCTGTTATTGGCTTACAAGGATGAGAGAAGAGGGCCTACATTCATTGCAGTGCAATCACCTCTATGTGAGTATTCAATATCGTCAAGGTTTACCAAGATATTCTTGTAAGAATCAAGGTGGCATAATTTCCTTACTTTAGTTGATACACTTATAAAAAATATTCCTTGTAATCACTCAAACCTATTATGCAAGCATCACACAACCCCACGCTCAATAGACATTCTTAAATAAACGTTGGAAGCAATTAGGGCTGTCATCGGCATGTTATTTTTATGGCGACATGTTGATATAATTTGATCACGACATCAACATTATGTCGACATAAATTTCAATACAATTTTATCATTCAATCAAACTGACTCTATGCTTGAAATAAATCCCAGACTGGACACACTGAAAACTCATTACCCACATGACCCAGTTAACTCCAGGCAGGGTCTCCTTGGGATACTGTTAGTCTTGAGTTTGGGGTAAATCAACTTAAAAGACGTAAATAGGCCAGGTTAAATTCAATCCCAGATATGCAGAACTACTCATATATTTTACTGATCTATATTTTCGGAGCAAAATACAATGTACGCAAGTGTCCTTATATGCTCATGTACATTCACAAGCGCTTGCCACCGACGAAATACGCGTAAGTGCTGCGCACAACAGTTGCGTGTGATGACCCGTTAGGACGCTTATCGGGGTCATCATGTTCGGTAAACTTCGTTTTGAAAAGGTCTATTGTGCTGTGTTGTGCCTACGATATTTTGGCTCACAAACTGAAGACATGGATGTAAGTTGTCAGGCTTTTGCCCAAATTCAGACCGTGTCTGATTTGAGGCCTTCTTATCCAGGTTTTCTTTGCAAAAGTATCAAAAACTCAAAAATGATCATGCTCTTTCAGGTATTTTCAAGCTCAGTAACTCTGTGAAGGATCCCCCTGGGCACTACCTGCCAAGAGAAGATACCAGTAGCTTCCCACAATGCATTGCTTCCATTGGAAGTTTTTGTACAAGTTGAGAAGGATATCAGGAAGGTAAGAAATTCTGAAGAAAGAATAAGAAGGATTGATTATCCAGGAATGTAAGTTTTCAGGCTTATAGCCTAAATTCAGGCTTCAGTTACTCAGATATTTTCGCAATTTATTTATTTGGCAGCCCATTTTGGAGGCCTTTAGCCTAATTCATGGCACCTTTTTCAGGCCCGTCCAGGTATTTTTCTCTTCAGGGCCATCTTACATAACTGTTGATATTGTGTTTCATATGAGGCACGTTTGAATGTACAGCGCATATACAAAGACCACTTTCCAAATAAGTGTTTTATGCAACAATCATGCAAAAATGATTTTGGAAATAATGCAAAGCATTTCTAGGGGCCTGGCCCTAGGAAGTTATGTGGCTGGGGATAAAAAGCTATTAAAGTTAAGGTGAACTAGGAGTCCATGGATATGATTTTGTTTGTAATGTACTCTCCAAATCCATATCTATGATAACAAAAAAAAATTTTCCCACTTAAAATGCCCATTTTGAATGGTCATACTTGTAATGTTTAAGAATTACTTTATTATACAAGCACATGACCTGGTTTTGACCAATTGGGGTCTTTACACTATATCTATCTAACGGCTGCCAGCCGAGATGCTGTTCACCATGAAGCACCAAATGTGGCCAGGATTCAGCACCAATTGTCCCAGTTGGTCATTTTAAGTTGGGGATGTAAGATGGATCCTGCTGGATGTCTTGAGCAATCCCATCAATGTAGTTTTAAAGGGGCGACGACCCCGGTTTGGGCATGGTAAATTCCAACATTGTGACGTCTGGAATACTGATTCAATCGACGATGACAGTTGACCGGCAAAATCGTCACAGCGTGGGGCAAGAGAAGATGTGAAATTGGAGGGATAGGGGATATCTCCATAGATCTGTGCTTGGTAATGTGCTCACGCCAGGATTCTGTTTGTACTCGCATTATAAGAAGCGACTGTAGTAGGTTGCTATTGAGTCTATCCTGTAGCTCTTTCTTAATGTCGAGGTTTCAGGATCCATATAACAGGATATTCTCTACACAGGCTCTAAAAAATTTCAGCTTGGTTGAATGGAGATAGCAGATTACCATAATAAGTCTTTACATGAGTTAAGTGCAAGTCTAAATTTTTGCCCCCAGGAAATTGATCAATTTATGTGCATTGTGTTAGGTATACCAGGCAACAATCCATAAGGCTGGTAGTGGCTAACAAGGATGTTGAGAGAGAAGAGGGCCTAATTTATTGCAGTGCAATCACCTTATGTGAGTATTCAAATATCGTCCATCAAGGTTTACCAAGATAATATCTTGTAAGGAATAAAGGTGCATGAATTTCCTTACTTTAGTTTTGATACACTTATAAAAATATTCCTTTAAGTCACTCCCAAACCTATTATGAAAGCATTCACACAAACCCCCACGGCAATAGACATTCTAAAATAAACGGCTGGAAGAATTAGGGCTGTCACCGGCATGTTATTTTTATGGCGACTTGTTGATATAATTTGATCACGGACATCAACATTATGGCGACATAAATTTCAATACACTTTTAATCATTCAATCAAACTTGACTCTATGCTGTGAAATAAATCCAGACTGGAACACTGAAACTCTACCCACAGTCCCAGTGTTAACTCCAGGCAAGGGGTTCTCCTTGGGATACTGTTAGTGTTGAGTTTGGGGTAAGTAAGTACAATAAAGGAAATGAAAATAAAAAAACGTAAATAGGACAGGTTAAATTCAATCCCAGATATGCAGAAAGTTCTACTCATATTAATTGTGCGGATTCTATATTTTCACAGCCCTGATATTATCATTAAATAATAGACCTGAAAGAAAAAATGTCATAACTGGTCAATTGTAGAGTATAGACCATGTCCGGTTTTATATAGAACTGAGAACGCTTATTATACAAGTTGTCGTATCCTGTTTCATAGCGATATGTCAAGATATGGCCTATTGTGACACATGTGTCGACATCACTAAGGCATATAGTATGGGGGGACAGCCCCTCGAAGCAAATGGAGCAAAAGCCAGCAAAATACAATGCTACGCAAGTGTCCTATATGCTCATGTACCATTCACAGCGCTTGCCACCGACGAAATCCGCGTAAGTGCTGCGGCACAAACAGTTGGCGTGTGTGATGACCCGTTTTAGGACGATTATCGGGGTCATCATGTTCGGTAACTTCGTTTGATGAAAAAGGTCTATTGTGCTGTGGTTGTGGCCTACGATATTGTTGGCTCACAAACTGAAGACATGGATGTAAGTTGTCAGGCTTTTGCCCAAATTCAGACCTTGTCTGATTATTTGAGGCCTTCTTATCCAGGTTTTCTGTGCAAAAAGTACATAAAACTTAAAAATTATCAGTTCTTTCAGGTATTGTCAAAGCTCAGTAACTTGTGTGAAGGATTACCCCTGGGCACTACCTGCCTATCATAGACTATTTGCGCGAGCCCCGAAATGCATCTCATTCGGTTTGCCCCATTTCCATACGGGGGGACTTTTACCAGCCTCAAGTGCGGCTAAAAACATACGGGTTAGGACGTAAACAAAAATACCAGAAAACTTACGCTACATGTGACGTTGCACTATAGAATTGTGTAATCGTCCGGCAAGTGACAAGTAGGGCACTTTATGAACCGAACCAATAATCACCGTTATTTCGCCCCCACCGTGCACCATTTAAAAAACAGTGCCTCGATTGTTTTTTGTTCCTGAGATATTCTTCTACATTTTGGTTAAAGATTAACTTCACGTGAAAAGGGTGACTTTTATTGTAATTTTAGGCACTGTCAGTGGGACCGGACACACGAGAACGAACAACAACAAAATTTTTAGGGTTAAACATGACTTGGTAAAGTTCCCGGATGGAACTGGGCCACGAATGAGATACATTTCGGGGATCGCGCAAATAGTCTATTGATCTAGTATATTTTTGATGGTTTACTGGAAGGCGATATCATGTGATGTGCAATGTTTTTTTGTGTGAATGTTGTGGTTGGGTGGTCGGATTGATTTTGTTTTGAATTCCACCGAAATATAGAAGTGCTTTTTTGGTGTTAGGTGTGGTCGTTGGGTTTATTGGCTAGCGGTGAGTGTGGGTTGTGTGTTTATGGCGTTGTTGTTGTAAAAAATTGACCAGAATTGTATCAGGATGGTAGTGCCCAGTGTTAAAACTCTGTTCGTTGACCACCATATTCCCATGCCATTCGTTCTTCAGGTGGAGTACTTTGTGAGCATTCATGGCTTCTAACAAAGGCCTCTATTGACCTCCGTGCTTTTCAAAACAAATTTGCGCTTGCTAACTCTTGCAATCATTGACTGAATGACTCATTCATGCTTTGGGGTGTGCACTACAGGGTTAGCAGCGATATTGCGAGGAGGAATTCGAAAAGTGGAAATGCTTTTAACTTATAAATCAGGGAATATAAGTTCATATACTGCTTTTTTTCATGTAGAAAACAAACCACCAAATAGTTTGAAAAATGGGGGAACAGTGTTAGTTGAGGATAATTTGTCATACCGTCCTTCCTGCAATAGATAACAGCAATGGCATCTCCAAAATCTACACTAAAACAACTGATTGTGGTTTACACAGTACCAGAATATAAAACAAAGATCAATAATGTTTGTGTTTGAGGGGTCAAACCGTAGTATCATGGTGACCAATTCACTCTTAAAATTTGGATTTCACCGGAAAGGCTTTTTTGATCTCAAGTCGGGAATTTTTTTGAATGCACGCTATAGAAATTACAGACAGAATCAGATTTAAAAAGCTACCTGCCTTTCTTTTATAAATGGATTTTAAGCCCAACCATGCACTTGCAGGTTATGTCGCATATCCATGCAGTAACAAAAAATACCAACCAATATGAAATTTTGATGATTTTTTTTATGTTCGATAGCAAATCAATGCTTATACCTTTTTAAATGACCTCTCTAATAACCCTGTTGACCTGTGGACTATGTGGTTTTTAAAAGGGCCCTGCCAGGGGATCTCACACATTTTAACGAACTCTCCAATTTGTAATCATTTGTTTGCTGTAGCCAATCTAAGAACTGATGCGGAACATCTCAGGTAGAAGACCTTCCCAGAGTGGTTTAGATTAACAGAACGGATAGCAGCAAACCTATACAGTGTGTTAGACTGGCAGCGACAAGGCTCGCTAGACTTCTGCAAAACATTACCTCAATGTGGACTAATCTATTACTGGTAAGTTGAAAATGTTAACACAATCCAAAACTATGTCAAGATGGTTTGGTTAATTAAAATGAGAATACATGTCATTGCTGAAACAGATGGATGTAACTCTTCCGGAAATTTCCAGATTTTGGCCATAAAAAAACAGAAAATTTGGAAAGTATACAAAAAAAAAAAAATTTCAATTTCTTGAGATCAAAAGTGTTAATGATATTAAAGGTATAACTGCATCAAAAACACAAAGTTTTAAGCTACCAAATTTAATTTGGCGAAGGGGTCTTGCACCCCAAAATTGCGAAAGATGAAGAAACTACGTCCCCAGAGCTTCACCGGATTTGTTACGAGTAAAATTTGGAGCTTCTCGTCGGTTCAAATTTTGGATTTTCAGGTTTAATGGGCCTATTCCTCTGTTACATCTCTGAATGAAAGTTATCGTGTTGGTTAAAAATCAATATAGGTGAGTTTAACTTTTGTTCCAACACGAAGAATAGATTCCTACCTTGGAATTTTCAGATGGTACTCCATCCTTTGTCAGCGAGTGACAGGACTTGTAACAGGACACCGATCCTTTTACCTTTGACCTGATACAGACCGTAAACTCTGGAAGCAATCCACATTCAAAAGGCCACAAAACCACTCTCAAACAAGGACAGGGGCGCCGGGTTAAAACTTCCAGGAGTCTATTAGTCTGTTTTCAGGTCAAAGGTGTCAATAAATGATATGTGCAACTTATATGATACAGTCATTCACTCGTGACGAAGGTGGAGTACATCTGGAAATTCCGAGCTAGGAATTATTCTTTGTGTTTGGAACAAAAGTTAAACTCGCTATTATAAAATGACGAAAACAGTAGGACCAAATCATTTCTTCAGCGACGTCACATAAAGGTGTATGATAGCAAGAAAATGTATGTATTTCAAGGAAAATTGTATTTTTAATTATGCCAAAAATTAAATATATTTAATTTTTCCCTAAATATCCTATTTGCTTGAGAAAATATTCCAGTCATAAGAAAACATTCACAGAATTAATATGAATGATATTCAAGTATTTACGTAAAAAAACTTAAACATGTTGTGTGAAACGACAGTAATTGAATATTGTGTGAATTCCGATGCAAATAGCATCTTATATTTCAATGCAGTTATGCGGGCGATACTGTGATCTTTTGTAAAGATTTTTTTTGTGGAAAAAGCCCAATTTTGGACAGTTCAGCAGGATACGCAAATGGGTAAATGGGTTTTAACCCATGCGACATTTTGTGAAACAGGCAATTTGAATTAAAGAATATATGAAATTATGACAATATTTTCTCAACAAATTGAGTAACATCCAGAGCCAGGATTTGGTCATTTTAGAAAGTCTTGATCGCGAAGTCATTCTTTCAAAATTTACAAAAATATCAATGCGCCATTATATGAGTGGGCGATGACTGGTGATGAAGTACCTCCAAGATGTGAAATTTAAAGAGAACTTTTTAAATTGAAAAAAGGTTAACATATTTGTTATTGCATTTTGGAGGTGTTATGTACAATTAAACAGTTTTATAAAAATGTAAAAAGGTCAACTGGACATATTTCTCTCCACTTGAAAATAAGCTCCTTCCCTCCACAAAATCAAGAATCAGTTCAAAAAAGACACTTTCAACAACCTAAATGTCCATGTCATCTGGTGATTGTGTTATCTCATTGAGCTACTTGGAACAGAGCAGTACTTCCATGTACCAGTTGGAATCTCCCGAGGATTTCTGGTATATTCGGTGCGAACTTATCTTCGTAGACATTGGCAGAAAAACACTCGCATGTATTGGGGGCCTCACCGACCAGAAAGACCGGACTCTGGGAGCAAAGAGGGTGATGATAGTAGGTAGGTAGGTAGTGGAAAAAGGTCAAGGGTTTTTGAAATGACCAAGTGAACCTAAGAGGATAGCTAAGGCATGAGTGGACTCATTTGAACGCATGTTTTGTGGTAATTCTGTATATTACCCATGAAAAATGCACAATTTGAAGTTTTCAAGTAGTTGAAAAAATGGAGCACTTAGCAACTGTGGTCACCTATAGGGGCCAAAGCAAATAAACCAGCATAGAACCTAATACATTATACCCACATCCCACCTGCTCTGTATCATAATAATAATAATCGAGGATTTATAGTGCGCTTTTTACTGAGGATTCAAAGCGCCTGGCAATTATAATTAACGCTGGCCATCAGGAAATAGTCAGAATCATGTCGCGTCATTAAGGTTTGCGGCCAGGCCAACTAGCGCACTACATATCAGCACTTAGATTGTGATATTCCCCCTAACAGCTCCCCATTTCCATCCTGGGTGGAGAGAGGCAAGAAAGTAAGTGCCGTGCCCCAAGTGCACAACGAATTGGCCGCAGCGGGACTCGAACCCCACAGCCTTCAGATCATGAGTCGGCCGTCTAATCCACTGGACCACATGTGCTGTGTGCTTTATTCCGGTAACAGATAAAGAAGGTGATACAGAGTAGGTATAATGTAATATACCATAGCTGATGGTTTTAATACTGTCAGCCTTTTTTGTTTTGGATGACAGAAGATGTGTATGTGGTCCGGCCTGAACTAAAGGAGTATGTCAAAGCTTCTCGTGCAACTCTTGTGCATGGTGGTATCACGACACCGTCTTGGTGCATGGTGATACAGCTTGCCGGCTTACTGATGATTGCATTTTAAGACTGCGTGAAAGCAATGATGGCACTACTTAGTGTCAGCCGGACGAGAGTATAGGCTTCTGGACATACAATTTAATTACTCTTATCAGGCCCAGACTGGGGTTGCCATAGATTAGACCCTCTGAAAACCTGTATCTTCACTGATCTTTTCAAGTGTTTGAACAAGTCGACACAACTTTTAACATGTCAGCTCATGACATTCCAAATTAATTTTGCGCAGCCAAAGAGAGTTCCTTGTATAATCCCCCAAAAAAAACCCAAAAAAAAAAACAAAAAAAAAAATTATGACAGTGCTTATTTGAAAGACGTTGCAACCATAATTGTGTTGATGTCATGTAATTGTGCTTGTTTAAACAATCCACAGATTAGTGACTGAGTTTGAGGAGAGTTCTAGCATAGCAGAAATCAGGCTGGCTGTTACCAGACTGTGTGTATAGAGCTAGATATGGTAGCTTAGCTGTAACACCCTACTACAGGTAAGCAAGTCCTTGGTAACTAAAAGTTAAAACGTATGTATCAGAGTCCAAACAATCTTAAAGCACCGCATTTGGTGGGTTACCTGCACAGGTGCTGGTCTTCGAGTCAAAACTGTATTAAGTTACATACATTATAGCAGGATTTATGGTATTTGATAACATTAACATCACAAGTTGAGTAGTAGTGTAATATGTAATTTGCCTGTGTCAAAGTTGACAAATCGAAATGTGACATCATACTTTGGTAAATATTTTGCACCAGTGGGTTATAAGAACGAACATTATACTAACACATCACATATATAAAATCATCATTTTTTCTCTTCGCAATACAGATTAGGATGCTTCTCCCTTTCATATCAAAGGATAGTGAATGTAAAGCTGTTTTAAAAGGCTGAATCAGATTTGGTATTGATGAGGGCACACTCAATTTTCAAACCCAAATCTCGTTTTTTGCATGTACATTAAGCCTTGTCCTATACTAATCACTGTGTGAAAAAATAAGCTCAAATCAACGTCCCTTCATATCACAACTTTTTTAGAAAATTCTTGGTCGAATTTTGTTTAAAAACATGGATCCTTGGTACTGTTATCGGTGCGAAAATGTTTACTGCATGAAAATGAAAAATGTGTGATTTATCTTAATTTGGATGTAAGCATTTTAGGACGATTATCTTTAGTTCTAAAGTTAATTAGTTTTAATAATACAACACAAAAGATATTTTTGAAAATCTCTTAGTCGCAGTGCGTAACCATGAGGGGGCAGGGGGCCCAGCTGACCCCCCTGAGAAAAGGTAGTGAAGTTTACATAGGCCATATATATACTAAAATTTTAATATATGGCTTTCACCCTGAAAATATATGGGCCCCGTGACAAAAAAAGCGTGCAGTTAACGAGACTGCTATAGCGCCTTTAGGTAACTCTTTTCTCTCTCTGTTGTTGAAACTGTCGTACACACAAATACAATGTGCCAAATGGCTGGTCCAAACACATTGTTAATGTAAGGTCAAACAATGACCGAAACATGCGGGAGTAGGAATACAGTTTCTCTAACTTGCACCGTAGGTGAAGAAACACTTTCAGGGAATGGTTTCAAGGGTTTATTGAAAAAGCAAGTAGAAATGAAAACCAAAATTTAAGTTTTCAACTTGCCTGTCCTAATCGGCCACTTAGAGGACATGTGTTTTTCTGTCATGCACAAACAGAAAATACAAGATAATTTTTTATTACATAAAAGATGGCGTATTCAGCTTATTACCTCCCTTTGATTTAATACATCGGTAGGTAATTTTCAATACACACACACACAAAAAAGGAAAAAAGTAAAAAGTTTGCAAAAAAATAGGATGCTTTTTTCTGGAAAGGACTCGCTATGCTTGCTTGTCTCTTTTGAAACCTAGAGGCTCCACCTTTCGGATTAGCGGCCATCTTGCCGGGAATGGCAAAAAAAAAAAATGTCCAATTCCAAATTTTGGAGACGTCTAAATCTAAAACACGACATGCATGTTGGATATGTTGCATAAAAGTATGGGTCACACTTTGAATAGCACAAAGTACTTTGAGGTCGGGTATTAATTGATCTGAATGAGGACTACTACGGGAACTAACACTTTTGTTTTAGGGTAGGCATGAGTGAGTGAAAGATCTCTATGCCATGCTCATGGAGGAAAGGAAAAGGGGGGGGGAGGAGTTGTTGGAATTATGATAATATTGGTCATTACTCTCAAACATGATTT
>JAMKCH010070163.1:0-57709 GCA_023653785.1 Ophioderma brevispina | reverse complement strand
ATAGTTAGTACATGCCGGAACGAGTACACCAAAATGAAATGGAAGCCTCCATATTAGTTCTTGCTGAATAGTTTGCCAGAGCCCAGTTTAACGAACAAAAATGTTTGCTAGATCTACAACTTATAGGGCTCAATGGAAGCAATGCGGTGCGATTTTCTTTATATTACATTGTTGGTGGAGGCTAAACATTTTTGTCTTAATATTTTATGTAAAAAGATTGAATACGATATGGCCGTCTTTCAAATAAGGCGAGATGGTTGTAATTTTAACAAAAGTATCTGTCTTCAGGCATTAATATAATTTCTTATGCAACGAATTACTCATGCTCCCACTGCTGCTGAAAGGACCTGATAATGATGATGATGATGATGATGACGACGATGATGATGATGATGATAATGATGATGATGATGATGATGATGACGATGACGATGACGATGATGATGATGTTTTTATTATTATATATCTTGACGCTGCTGTTGATGTAATAAATAACTTGCAGACATTATGATTTTCAGAGAATATAGTGCTTATCATGAAAATAATTACAAAATAAAATCATGAATACTAAAATCAGTTCTATCACTCTATGATTAATATAGACTGAGTTTATATGAAAACAATAAAATAACTCAATTGATAATTTAACATTATGCGTAATGATTTAGTATTCCATTAGTCTTCACACACCATTTGCAACCATGATGTGAACAAGGAGAGGATTAGGTACTTCCGTTCTAGGAATTTCCGTCTCATCCAGCTGATTGAAAGGCTGATTCCACATCTGCTGTTAAGGAAGGAAATGGCAAAAATGACGTTGCGTGGCTATCAATATGATGTGCTAATGAGGATATTGGTGCTACTACTTGTGTTGCTGCTGCTGCTCTTGTTGTTGACGATGATGATGATGTTGCTGTTGATGATCATCATGATCGTGATGATGATGAATATGATGATGATGATGAATATGATGATGATGATCCTTACTTTGCTTCTTAAATTCAGTTTCTATGTTGTGGATTGTAATTTTGGCTTTTTCAGGTTCTCCTTAAACTCCTCATTACGCAAAATATTAAATTATTAACCGAGTTATTTAATTTTATTCATTTAAACTAGGCTGTCTGTATCGCATTTAAGTATTCATGATTTTTTAATAGTTATTTTCATCATTAACACTATGTTTTTGAAAACGTTGTGTCTGAAAGTTATATATTATATCAACAGCAGCATAAAGTTATTTTTTAATAAAAAAAACATCATCATCATCATCAGCAGCAGCAGCATCAGCATCATCATCATCATCGTCATCATCATCTTCATCATCATCATCATCATCATCATCATCTTCATTATCATCTTCATCATCATCATCATCATCATCATCGTCATCATCATCATCATCGTCATCATCATCAATAACAACAGCAGCAACAACTCAAGCAGTAATATCAATATCATCATTAGCACATCATTTTCATAGCAACGTCATCTTGAAGCTTGGCCATTTCCTTTCTTAACTGCAGATGTGGAATCAGCTTTTCAATCAGCTTTTGATTCGTTTGGATCTTAAGTTCTCTACACGTAGATCCCTACTTCTAAAAATAGGAACACTGGCCGTATGAATCTATCCCTAAAAGCATCTCAATAAATTGAGTTGTCTGCTAAGGTGTTGCTAGGTTTATGGCATCCGTTATGGCCTACCCGATGACAGCTGGAGAGAGTGAAGAGACGGCGTCCAGTTGTACGCCCATTCTAACGGCACGCAATTTAAACGCTAAAATGTTTTAACCCAGGGGTTTTAACAGTTTCATTGATGCTCAAGACAACTTTGCTGTCATGTGCAAACGATTTGCAAAAATAAAGAGTATTTTGGGGGGAAAACATGTATTTTTCAGGTCACATTATTTATCAACAAAGGAAATAAATGTATTTAAATGATTCCGGTTTAGCGTTTGTCAGTCTGTCTGTCTGTTTGGTGAGGATCTTCTAGAACATTTTCCTCAATCTGTTAGCTAATGCCAGTACCGTTTGACTTTCAGTGTTGGAAGAGTTAACGTCGACATTATTTTGACATATTTTACGTTGGATATTGTTTGAAAGTTGTACTTATTTTACCATCGTATCACTATCCATCACGGCCATAATGTTTATAATTTAAACACCTAAATGTGTTTAATAATTGCTAATTTTGTGTTCAAGCGTATGACTTAGCTTAATATTTCGAATTTGCAGTTGTAGAATTTTGGTATTTTAGAATATAAAACCATTGAAAGTCCACTATAAAAGTTCAACATGAGCATCCTTGACACAATATGCACGTGTTCAAAATTGTAACACAAAGTGACACATGCACGCCAATTTTGAACTGGGACTAGTTAAATATAGTCAGACAGTTTCAGACAGTTTTAGAAACCTAATATTTGATCGACGTCCAATATGCAACATGGGACTCATACAAGTGTTTTTGATCTGTGTCAATCTTCAGTTTATACATTAAACGTCATTGTTAGCTATCGCCCATCCGGAAATTACAGATAATCTGCATCTGGAATCCATGTTCACAAAACACTTATTCAAATTCCAACCAATAAATTGTGTATTGTTCCTCAATTTGGGGATTTACTTTCAACAGTTAAAGCAGGTCAAATAGATAACTAGGGAAGTTACATTTACGTGGTAACTTGTGAGGTACCCAACGGGTTGCTTCCCGACGAGGTGTTGAGTATCACCATTCTCTTGTCTTGGGTGCCTTCAACTTGTTAAAGACACTCCGTTTTTGGTTCGTACGCATGCACAACAAATAATCTACCGTTCATTTTATGTCTTACGCATGCCTGAGAATATCAAAACGACTGAGCAACTTGGTTTGTGAATTTAGGTTAAAAGACTCATGTAAATTGCACGTTTCATGGAAACGTGTGAGGGCGCAAAACAAAATGGCGGATAGAATGTGTTGCCTGCTGCGTTACTTTTGACCCATTATAATATTGAAGAATAAAATGCTTATATGCTTTAAATACGCTTCTTAGTCTTTTTTAGTTATCTGAAATACCGGGTCATTTTTTTCGAATTCAAATTAGGTTTGAAAATGGGTCAAAACGACGAATAGAAATTAACCTATATGGGAGAACTCGTTCGTACTTAGCCGGCAGGCCCAATTAGCTGGGAAGGAAATCGAAAGGCTAAAAATGGACACAACAATACGTATACTCTAAGTGTTTCCTTGTGGAAGTGTGATTTTTGACAAAACAACTACAAAGCTAACGAGGTTTAAAGGATTTATTTAACTACTAACTTGAGAGAAACCTCCACGAATTCCGGTTGACAAAACAACTACAAAGCTAACTTGGTTTTAAGTGTCTGCATCTTTACCATGTTTGCGATGTTTACTCCTGCTAAAACGGCTATGTCTAATGATTCATAGTTTTGTCGCTTTGCGGCCAAATTCAGGAATTCCTTCCTAAATGTTGACTCCTAAGCTTAATTGAACAGTTAAGGAAAGTAAGAATAATTGAATCCCCAATAAAGACAAATACTTCTGGAAACACTTATTTAAACCATTAAGATCTTATCAACTTCATAGCGTTAGAACAAAGCAATTGTCAATTAACACGATATGTCCGCAATCATAACATTTCCGACTTAATGACATTTTAACAAGTGTCCATAGGCCCATTTCTTTAGAACGTGCATGGCCGTGGATTTGTCCACTTTTTAAACAAGGCAGTATAATGTATCTCATGTAAAATGAGATATTCCTCGGTATGTTTTAGCCTAGGTGGTGTAACGCGTACAAAATGAACCCTTACCATTACAGCTTAAGCTTGTACTTTAAGTGTTAGAACAAAGCAATTGTCAATTAACGCGGTGTGTCCGCAATCATAACATTTCCGACTTAATGACATTTTAACAAGTGTCCAGTAGGCCCATTTCTTTAGAACGCGCATGGCCGTGGATTTGTCCATTTTTTAAACAAGGCAGTATAATGTATCTCATGTAAAATGAGATATTCCTCGGTTTGTTTTAGCCTAGGTGGTGTAACGCGTACAAAATGAACCCTTACCACTACAGCTTAAGCCTGTACCCGTAGAAATTATTCTAGCCGTCTGCAACCATTTCCACAAATTTGTAAAAAAAATGGATGTTTATGTTTCGTACACTTTTACATGATTCGTACCCTTTAAACCTGGGACAAATATATTTAATAGGATTCGAAACTCATATGTAACTATATTAAATCTCAGCTACAAAATTATCCAGAATTCATCACAAATACCAAGTAACATGCATACTGTCTGTTAGTTTAACACCACTTGAACACAATTTGAATTTCTTACACAAACTTTACATATTTTCAATCATGAAGAACGCGTTTCAAACATTCAATCTAGTTGCATTATGGAAAATTTCTAAACACGCATTTGTGCATATTAAATTTTGTAAGCCATTATTTGCATCAAAAGAACATTCAAATTAATTAAAACATTGTGTTAAAATGCATTATGATATTTATATATTGTATACTTTTCTTAAAATACGCATTTTTATTATTCTTGCTGCACTCTGAGTAATAAAGTAAGTGATACAATGATTATACATACTAGCTAAGCCTCGTGGTATAGCAGAATTTCCAATCCCTGTAGCATTATATTTCCCAGTTTTTACCTGACCTAACCTATTTCAGAAAAAAAAAACATTTTGCTTGTCTGCTAACTCCTGTGCAAAATGCCTATCCTATGTTTGACTTTCAACAATTGATCAATTGCCAGAGGATGTGAACGTCGTTTTCAAAGGTTGTTGCCAGGGTTGACAGCCGTTCAGTAATTAACGCCTAATAGACCGTATTCAATAGCCAGCCATGTTGGTGGACAAGATAGACGCATTCCAGTACTACAATACATTCACCTGTCAATGATCCCTGTCCAATCGCTAAACATGGATCGATTGACAGGTGAATGTATTGTAGTCCTGGAATGTATGCATCTTGTCCACCAACATGTCTGGTGGCTGACGTCATATTGAATACGGTCTATGGATCGGAACACCACAATGACAATGGTCACCCGAGTATGAGTTGGTATGGGCAGAATATTGTCCAGGTGTAACAGGTGTTATCTTTGTATTAAGGTCCATTGCTACATTAGGGAGGTTTATTTGCCGAAGGCGATATGTGTACTTCTACGTGAACGTGTAATTCTTTTGTTCGATTAATTCATCAACAAAGAATTCCACATTTAACCTACAAATACACGCCTCGCGTATAACCTTCGGAATAATGACCTTTCCGAGTTAAAACCTTCGAGCTTCCGGAACAAATAACTTCCCCTTATTTAATTTTCGAAATAAAGACGCTTCGGAATAAAAATCTTTCGGAGCAATGACCCTTCGGAGAAATGATCGAACGGAGAGAATGCCTTCCGAAGTAATGATCTTTATTTTCGGATTAACCTTTCGATTAATGAACTTCGGACTAATGACCCTTCGGAACCAAAAAACCTTTCGGAATTATGAGCTTTTATAAAACAGTGTGTTAGGAGTAATGACCGTTCGGAGAAAAACAACCTTTCGGAACAATGACCCGTCGGAATATCGAACTGTCCGCGGCTGGACTGTGTCATATATGCTTAGATTTTTGTACACTCTGGGTTTTTACTTGGCGTTAATCATTAACCTTTAATCTGAGTTAATCTATTTCGAAGAAAGTAGTTTACTTGAAGGCTAATTCTTGGGCACAGTGACCTCCGTAACTATCTTTATACCCCGTCCCGTATAATAATATAGCTACGTTTGCCCTTAAACACACAAGTACCAGAGGGGAAAGTTATTTTCTGATTAATATAGGTTGCCAAACTTTAACTAATTAGCGGCTAAGAAATCGGAACGCCACAATGACAATATATTCACCTGAGTATGACCTAGTATGCGAATAATATTGACCAGGTGTATCATGTGAAATCGTTGTATTTAGGTTCACTCTGAGCCACATCTACATGAACTGTGCATGTGTTCTGGGTGTGATAAATCCTACTCCAAACCCTTAAGGGTACGTTTTCTGCATACACGAGTGAATGAAAGTTACCGAACCAACCGTGCCGTGGGATTTGAACATTATTTGCCTCACAATGGTCCATTACCAGGATTTCCTGGTGAAATGGCTGAGGATTGACAACCTTATCTTTTGACATTCGAGCAGAGCCTGTGCCATGTGTGTTCCAAAGCAAAACACCTACGATGACTATAAAACATCGTAGTGGTGGTGGTGATGGTGGTGGTGATGATGATGATTAATGCATATTTACATAGGCATTAGATGACTTTTCAGGTACTTTTAGAATTAATCTAGTGTTAGCTATAGTTTGAGATGATCTTACATGGAGAGGCAATTGGTTTCAAAGCTGTACAAAGGCGTGGTACTACAACATCAAATTAGCTCTCGTCCTATGAATGGTATGATTTTGGTTCTATAAAGGTAGTTTATTGGCGGAATGGAGATCACGGGAACATGGAGATAACAAAAATATATTTTCAAAAAGTCTGCACAGATTTCATGGATCTGTAAAAATAAATACAATGTGGAAATGTTTAGGGGTTTGTACTTCATTGGGCTTGAATAATTACTTCTTGTAAAAAAGTTCTCAATCACTTTGACTTTCTATGGTGATTCATAGGTTTGGGTAAAACCACAACGTATGAAGTATACCGATTAATTGGAAAGTGTGAATATTTTCCTCAACGGATGGCTAACAAACGTTATTTGCAAGCCTTTTATTTTAAAATCCGTCTTTGAAATGCAATGATAAGTAAAGATATACTTAAAGTTCAAAGAAGAGAGGAGTGGACAAAGAATAAGTGACAGAAAATTCAATACATGACTGCTGAATGTTGAGTATAAAGAGCAACGCCATCTTAATCATTATTGATATTTTGTGCAAGTAGTTTTTATTTAAAGTTTTAACACTGAGTATTCTCTATTTTACTGCTTGGAAATGATGATAATGTTTTGATAAATCCTGGACAAGTCACACAACTCAAGTTGAACCACTTTGATCGCTGCATGCATGCTTACTAAAGGCAACATGGGGATAGTGAGGGGAGGATATTACCCCGTATCCAAAAATCTTTGTAGGTATTAGGGATCACGTCAAAAAATGCTTAAAGTAAGAAAATATACTCTTGCCAATGATAGCGCATAGACCACACTGTGAGCGTTACTACTGATTTTATGGCGATTTTGACATCAAACACTTCATAACAAAAAGGAATTATTTCAAAGCAAATAAATAAATGAGTCAAATATTTATAAATAAATTTAAGAATACTGCATTATAAATCTCCATTTTTGTACAACGGTTTTTCGATCGAATATTAAACTTGCTTTGTGATCAACGTTATTCTGAATTTGCAAAAACAAAACAAACTGATCTAAATAAAACACTTCGTTTTTTTTTTTTTTTTTTTTCAGGTACTTTTAGAATTAATCTAGTGTTAGCTATAGTTTGAGATGATCTTACATGGAGAGGCAATTGGTTTCAAAGCTGTACAAAGGCGTGGTACTACAACAGCAAATTAGCTCTCGTCCCATGAATGGCATGATTTTGGTTTATAAAGGTAGTTTATTGGCGGAATGGAGATCACGGGAACATGGAGATAACAAAAATATATTTTCAAAAAGTCTGCACAGATTTCATGGATCTGTAAAAATAAATATAATGTGGAAATGTTTAGAGGTTTGAATAATTAAATTAATTTTACTTCTTGTAAAAAAATCTCAATCACTTTCTATGGTCATTCATAGGTTTGGGCAAAACTACAACGTATGTATGTATACCAATTAATTGTAAAGTGTGAACATTTCCTCAACTGATGGCTAACAAACGTTATTTGCATGCCTTTTATTTTAAAATCCATCTTTGAGATGCACAGAATAAGTGACAGAAAAGTCAATACAATCTACACTGCTAAATGTTGAGGATAGAGAGTAAACGCCATCTTAATTATTATTGATATTTTGTGCAAGTAGTTATTTAAAGTTTCAACATTGAGTATTCTCTGTTTTATTGCGTTGAAATGTTGATAATATTTTGATAAATCCTGGACAAGTCACACAACTTAAGTTGAACCAATTTGATCGCTGCATGCATGCTTACTAAAGGCAACAAGGAGAGGATATTACCCCGTATCCAAAAATCTTTGTAGGTATTAGGGATCACATCAACAAATCCAATGTAGCGCATAGACCACACTGTGAGCGTTAACTTACAAGACTACTGATTTTATGGCCATTTTGTCATTAAACACTTCAGAACAAAAAAAATGAACTTTTCCAAATAAATAAATGAGTCAAATATTTCTAAATTATTTTAAGAAAATTGCATTATAAATCTCCATTTCTGTACAACGGTTTTTTATCAAATATTGAACTTGCTTTTTTATGAACTTGCTTTGTGATAAATGTCATTCTGAATTTGCAAAAACAAAACAAACTGATCTAAATAAAACACTTCGTAAGTGTGGTAGATTGCCAATATTTGCTTTATTGACAACGTTGTCGGAACTCTTGCGGTTCCTAAATATTTCCTGTAGCCGAATTATTTGACGCATTAGCTTGGGTCATTCACTGATACACTCACGCCTAGCGTGGGACACCTTCCGCTTTTAAGGGCCTATACTTTTCGTGATAATGGGGTAAGATAAAGCCGTATACCTTTAATTACAAAGATGTGGCTTTTTACGGGTCCAAATCCAAATATGTTTGGATTCATGGTAATGACTGATTATGAACGTCAAGGCAACTATTTCCGTGAACAGTATATGTTTTGAATAAATAAAATAGTTATTAATTAATGATTCACAAGAGTGAGAAATTAATTCCATGTGTACAACCGTACTTCTTATTAACCGTGTTAACCGAAATTACAGTGATCTTTTAGAAATCTCGGCTTAGATATTTAGGTATCTATATCATATACATTTATGATGTTTAAACATTTTTGGAGGTAGGCAATAGATGTTTTAGAAAGTACACTTAATCACGTTGTGTATTTTATAAAAGTTAAATTCTCTCCAGCAATCGGTTGAATCCACCAAAGAGAATGTTAACACTGAAACATATTGCATATATTACAACAATAGCGGTTACTTCAGGAACTTGCTTAAAAAAAATGAAGTTGTATATTTTCAACAATGGAGTTCACACCAGTAACTTTAGTGAATGCAAACAAACCACAAAAGTGAATTTTAACACTGAATCACTTTGTATATTGCACAGTTCACTGCAACAATTCTTTTCAATCCAAAAAATCCGCAATTTTAACATATAGAATCATGTTGTATATATTAAAACACCAGAGTTTACTGAAGCTCTCATGCAAAAAATCCACAAAAGAGAATTTAACGTCAAACAATGTTGTATGTTTTACCACAATGGAGCTCACTCCAGTAACTCGCTTGAATACAAACAATCCACAAAAGAGAATTTAACGTCAGATCATGTTGTATGTTTTACCACAATGGAGTTCACTCCAGTAACACTGCTGAATGTAAACAACTTTCAATAATTTTAACTCCGAATAATGTTATACATGTATGTTTTACAATTGAGATCACTCCGGTAACTCGCTTAAATACAAGCAATCCCCAAAAGATAAATTTAACTCCAGATCATGTTGTATGTTTTACCACAACGGAGCTCACTCCAGTAACTCGTTTGAATGCAAACAATACACAAAAGAGAATTTTAACGTCAAACAATGTAATATGTTTTACCACAATGGGGATCACTACAGTAACTCGTTTGAATACAAACAATCCACAAAAGAGAATTTTAACGTCAAATAGTGTTGTATGTTTTACCACAATGAAGCTCACTCCAGTAACTCGTTTGAATACAAACAATCCACAAAAGAGAATTTTAACGTCAGATCATGTTGATGTTTTACCACAATGGAGTTCACTCCAGTAACTCGTTTGAATACAAACAATCCACAAAAGAGAATTTTAACGTCAGATCATGTTGTATGTATTACAACAATGAAGCTCACTCCAGTAACTCGTTTGAATACAAACAATCCACAAAAGAGAATTTTAACGTCAAACAATGTTGTATGTTTTACCACAATGGAGCTCACTCCAGTAACTCGTTTGTATACAAACAATCCACAAAAGATAGGAGCGTTGTCGGCCTAACTGAACTGGGTTCCCTGCACTAAATACCTGAAAAGTTGACCAGGTGAAATATGACACGTTTGCTTTATGTGTCATAACTTACGAACCAATTCAATTATCACACGAGGCCAATTAGCAAATGAGCTGTTCTTTAGGATATATGAAAAGTTTGAACTCCAACCTGAAATCTTTTGGTTTAAAAAATGTCAACAATATAAAATATTTGAATGACACAAAAGAAGAAAGATGGAAAAATATTAGTACAGATAATTTTTTTTTTTTTTTTTTTTTTGTGGCCAATGTGTTGTGCACTTGGGCAAGGCACTTTACCTCACTTGCTTCGTCGACCCAAGCGATATTCGGGTAGCTGTTATGGGGAATATTACAATCTAAGTGCTGATAGGATTGTGCGCTTGGCCAGCTGCCGGCCTAGATGAAGCGAAATGATTGTGACGATTTCCTGACGGCAGCGTAATAATAATAGGCAACAGCGCTGTGATCTTGATGAAATGGCGCTTTATAAAAGCCAATATATTATTATTATTATATTATTATTAACTCGTTTGAATACAAACAATCCACAAAAAAGAATCTTAACGTCAGATCATGTTGATGTTTTCCCACAATGGAGCTCACTCCAGTAACTCGTTTGAATACAAACAATCCACAAAAGAGAATTTTAACGTCAGATCATGTTGTATGTTTTACCACAATGGAGCTCGCTCCAGTAACTCGTTTGTATACAAACAATCCACAAAAGAGAATTTTAACGTCAATGTTGTATGTTTTACCACAATGAAGCTCACTCCAGTAACTCGTTTGAATACAAACAATCCACAAAAGAGAATTTTAACGTCAAACAATATTGTATGTTTTACCACAATGGAGCTCACTCCAGTAACTCGTTTGAATACAAACAATGCACAAAAGATAGGAGCGTTGTCGGCCTAACTGAACTCGGTTCCCTGCACTAAATACCTGAAAAGTTGACCAGGTGAAATATGACGTTTGCTTTATGTGTCATAACTTACGAACCAATTCAATTATCACACGAGGCCAATTAGCAAATGAGCTGTTCTTTAGGATATATGAAAAGTTTGAACTCCAACCTGAAATCTTTTGGTTTAAAAAATGTCAACAATATAAAATATTTGAATGACACAAAAGAAGAAAGATGGAAAAATATTAGTACAGATAATTGGAAGAGGTGGGAAATAAGCGAAAACAAGGACGCATACATTGAACTGATTGTGAAATTGAATTCTTTCTGAAGATAACTTTCTGGTTTTTGTACTTCCATTTATGCCCGAAAAAGGACATTAGCAAAGTAGCATATCAATCATTATGTTATTCTGTTGTAAACAAAGGTGCAACCGGACGCGGGATATTTTGAGCGAATCACATCTATATTCTAACTTGTTCATCTTAATTATACCTCTCACAACGATCATTGAAATAAAGGACCATTTGGTAGTAAAAACTGTAGCTCTCTGGCTCTGTTTCACCTCATTTGGTTATTCCATATAGAATACTAAAAATAGATGTTTGAGAATTGATGCGTATAATAGAGACGTCCATCTTCTATTCTGACCTTTCTAGGCCAGCAACGATTGTGTCATTATTGTTTTGAGTTCAGCTGCAGGACATAATATACGCATCGTCGCTTCACTATTTTTTTAAATGATGGTCTTATATTTAGTTTAATGAATTTATGCCTTTTGATGACGTCAGAATAATATATATAGCTATAACATTGATTTGTTTCTAGAGTTAGATGATTTCACGGACGAATGAATGCCATGGTAACAAGGGCTGGATTTGAAATTTTCGGCGTAGAGGATATGTCATCTTGCACCTGTATGCGTATGGGTACATCACTAGCGTTTAACTTTTATGGGCCTACTTTGTTATATTAAAAATAATACTAATAACAATACAAATGATAATGATGACGAAGACAATGACAATTACGAAATTTATGATAATAACGATAATGATGATGATGACGACGACGACGATGATGATGATAATGATAATGATAATGATGATGATGATGATGATGATGATGATGATGATGATGATGATGATGATGATGATGATGATGATGATGATGATGACGACGACGACGATGATGGTGATGATGATAACAATTATGTTGGTAGTAATAATTAGCATTTTAGAAAACACACTGTAGTTTTAATGAAGAATTTAATTATAAAAAAATCATGAATGCTAAAATCAATTTGGTGATTAATACAGAGTTAAAATGAATACAATTAAATAACTAGGTATCTAATTTAACATTATGCGTAATGATTTAGTATTCCATTAGTCTTCATGCACCATTGATGTGAACATGATGTGAACAAGGAGAGGATTAAGTACTTCCGCTCTAGGATTTTTCGCCTAACACACCCAGCACCTGTAGATCTGTAGACATAAAAGTAGCTGAAAAAAATCAACATTTAATGACAGCCTACAACATAGAAATTGAATTTAAGACATGTATTCGAAAAAGGAAGTGAACTAAGGATAAGGAAAACGAGTAAGAGGAAGGAGACAACGGAAAAAGAATAGTCAGAGTCTTAAAGAGATGTTGTTGTTCATAATTATCTATATTCAATATCGACTTAAAAATGAAAGGCTTGGATGGAGAAATAAGCAATGGGTTAAAACAGCCAAAATACATTTTTTATGAAACCAATTGTTTTATGTTCACTAACACAACTGTTGTCTCGTTATAAATAGGGCAGCACAGCATGCGTATCTATAGGGGCAACTGTCTTTATTTTTATGTTGGATTTATTGGTAATACTTTTGTCTTAAAGGAAGTTTAGAAAATACACTATAGAATATATAATTTTAGAATTTGCTTCATTTCCCATACGAAGACAGGGATTACTCAATTCCGCTAATTTTAAAACGATGAATATTGTAAGAGTGACTAATTTATAATCATGGTTATATCACTTATATCAGATGTGACTCGTAAACTGACTAAGTAAAGCAAATACGTAAGTCAATTCTGTAATTTAAAACTTGTCGACTCTTGTCCGGCAAATCCAGGCCTACTTTGGTGAGATTCTCCGAATTACTCGAATTGGCAAAACTACTCTATGTTTTTGCCAAGTCAAGTTCAACGAGGAGTCAAATTGGACGTGCCTCACTACCGCTGTGAGTCAATAACTAATATTTACGGGTAAATATTACGTTACGGGTGTTGCAGACGGCCATTTAGTGCCTGATTTAATATATATATCAAACGTGTAGTCTTAAGGGGCGGGGCATTTACGATTATTAGTTTCGCCAACTGAATATAATTGTTATTCTCTTTTATCAACTTAATAATATAGAATAAACCCGTTGAGTCAATTACGTGATGAATGCTGCAAACACTATCTACCTCTAGATTTCGAAGGGTTGAGAAATCAGAGGTCAAAGGTTATCTGGGGCATTTAAGCTAGTAATTTAAAAAAAAAATCTAATTGCCTTTTTTCATAGAAAGGGTTGAGTATATACCAGATCTATTTTTTTCTTAGAAAAGGTGGGTATTTGTCAAAATATTCTATGTGAAGGGGCATTTATACTCAAAGGTAACGAGGTCAAAGGTCATCTCCAAGTCAAAGGTCACCTACAGTATGCAAATTGACTATAATGTAGGTGGACACTGATGCTTTAGGGATAAGTCAATTGAGCTAAGGGGGTAAGGACTCAAAACAATCTAAAATTTATTGGAAATCTTTATTCCAACAACCATATATAATTGTGGTTTTGTCTCTGCACCATTAGTATCCACTTGTAATTTGTATGCCTTAACGTATCCACTTAGATATATTTAATGAGAGGCTTTGAATTTGGTATTATTTGAGAGATATCTGTTTTTTTTTCATAGAGTATCATTCATTTCAAGAATGACAAAAAGAAAAATCGAAACTCTTACTATGCTTGATGACGCGTATCATTGTTATTATCCAATTATTTGTTTCAGAAATTCTATCGTGTGATTTCGAGATTCCCATGGATTGTGGCTTTGTTGTGCGGACGGCAGCGGGCGGCATTCAATGGTCGTTAAACCAAGGCAAATCTTTCGATGGACGAGTATATGGTCCACCGGTAGACCATACAAGAGGAACGGCAGATGGTATTTTAACACTTTCCTTATTCAGATATAATATAATCTTTATGCATGGACTGTTGCACATCCTCGTGTTTTGCCCGTATTGTTCAATTTGCTTAAGCACACGCTCATATACCAGAAGTCGACAGAAAAAAGACGATTGAAAAATTCATTTGAAGTCCAAATTATTATGAGGTTGCAATGCGCATACGTCTGTCTTCATCAGGGGTTATTACCAAGAAAAATAACAGACGATTTCTCTTGATACAGCTTTTTTGTGAAGGCATATCGAGAACCATCAGTTTCATGTATTGGGGGCAAATTAAGTCATTCGTATTATCTATGCTGCTCACCAGAGAAACTTGAAAAGTTAGGCAATCATATAAAGATATGTTTGACATATTTTAAATCAAGAGTAATGATTTAAATTGTCTAGTTTAAAGAAGCTGTATCCTGAGAAATATTCAACCATTTTCTTGATAATAACACCGGATGAAGACAAATGCGTGCACACTACAATACCGTAATCATTTAGACTTCAAATTGTTTCTTTTAAAGTTAATATTCACTGCTTACTTTCTGTCCACTTTGTTTTGAGACATAAGGAATTGAAACAGCACCCTTTTAAGTACGTGTTAATGATTATAGCTACATTTTTCAACGATTACCTTTACAATGTCATTTGATAAAATGTAACAATTTTTACATGTCTGCACTACAAAACAGTACTTGGAGAAAACCATTCTAAACACCATTTTGAACCATATTTCTATGTGGAAATCCAACATCAAATCTCTGAACATTCAGATCTTTAAACGTGCATGTCAAACTTCTGAACACGTAACGTGTAATTTCTAAACATTAACAACATCTTGTACCATATTTTCAAACGTTTGTGGAGAGTGAAGGTCATTTAAAGCCGGTGTGAAAGCAGATATAGTCCGGCGGGAGCCACAGTCCGGGACTCCATAGACGATAACGGAATAAAGCGTGAAACTAATGTTGCGTGAAGAGTCAACTGAATCGATTGCCCTATTGTTCACCATTGTTCCCGGACTATGAGTACGCCGGACTATAATTACTTCTACACCGGTATCAGCGATTTCTTCAAATGTCAATAAATCGCGCCCCCTATTTTTCATCAAAGTCATTTTTTTGCACTGTTGTTTTGGAAATAGTTGTAGTAGCGATCCCTGTAAGTGGCTAAGCGTAACACGCCGTATTTGTCAAGATGTTATGATTTTTATGCTTTGTTTCTAATAAAAGTCGGCATTCCACTTTTAAGGTCTAAAACAGTCGTAAATGGCATCTTCAAGACCACTTTAAAATGCTTAAGTGTCTGCTTTTCACAAAGAACAGTAATATAAGGTGTTGATATGACCTAACACTAGCGATTTAGAGACAAAATCGGCATTTGAATTTGGGAAAAAATGACCGATGGTAGCTTTAAGAATTGTAATTGTAAGGCTCATCCGAAAAGGTGTCTCAGAAAAATTTGGTGAGGGAAAAAGAATTGTGTTAAACTTTTTTCCAGTCAAAAAGCTATGCGATAGACAGGATTTCCTTTTTAATGATATTTCCCTATTTTTGCGTTTCGCGGCAATTTTTTGTTAACTAAACGAAAACAAAAACAAAAACGGGCCGATCGCGTAGCGTTACGCGACAAATTGGATTTCACATAGTTATTCGCGCAACTGAGTTTCTCATAATCTATAAATTTGTGGAAATTGGGGACATGTTCTTTAAAATAGCCAAATTCAGGTCTGGGCTACAGATGGCGCTATCCTTCCCTTTCTGGTAAATTATGAAATTTACCGTATTTTTTTCTGGATGTACGATTACGATCTGTATAATTAAGCGATAACAAGGGATACTTAGAAAAAAAATATTCCACTTGATATGACATTAACGTATTGCAATAATGTATAATTGCATTTTGTTTTGAGTATACGTTGGTAATACCATTTAATAGGTCGCACAAGTAATCAAAACAATTCTTTTCTTGTGGCCACACACAACAAACAAACAATACCGCATCTCATAGTACAGCTGTTAAGGTCTATATATGATAAGAATTGTGCACTTTGTGGTAAAAGCATGAAAACTTCTACAGATGTAAAGTGAAGTATTTGCAACAATTTTAAGATATGGTACATACTGTACCTCCTCCAATATGGCCGACAGAGGTCAATGAACTTTTTGCACCATTTTTACTCACTTTTGACAAGAATCATGATGTATTAACTACATTATTTTGATCGGTCATCAGAAAAGGGCTTGTAATTTCTATTAGAGGATATTTTATGAACACCTCAAGGTTTTACAGCATTGATATATGGCATATCCATAAATAATTTCAAGATGGCAGCCAAAATGGCGGCCAAAATTACAATTTTCAATTGAATTCAAATCAGCAATCAAAGAAACACATATTTGTTAATGAGGTGACCTAAAGTCATGAAACCTCTTGTTATTTAATTATTTACAGAGAGAGAGAGAGAGCAAAGAAATAAGAGAGAGAGAGCGAGAGAGGGGGGATAGAGAGATAAGATGGGGAGATGAGATGGGAAGAGAGAGAAATTTGATGGCAGTGTGCTCCGATTTTGGTGTACTGACAATTAGTCCAAGGTCTGCAGCATCAGCATTGAAGACCAAAGCAAGGCAATATCATCAGCATAGTCTAGATTGTTTATATTTTGGCATGGTATCATCTTGATTTGCAAGGGTTTGTGATAATTCCATATTCATTTCCAGATGTATTCCCGGAAGGTAGTCCACTAAGTGATGAAAATGAATGGATCCAAAAACATTGTGAAGAACTCCTGTATCGAATGAATTAGAAATGTTATACCATCAACTATAACTGATTAAACTGGCTATATTGCCATAATGATACACATTGAGAACAAACAGACCAATTGATGGTACGGAAGGCCCTTATAAGCGAACAAAGGTGATATTATTTAAAACCCCATGCTTCTCCTCACGATGTGTTGGCTGGCGTGCAGCTGTGTTTCTAGCCGAAAACCTGCCCCTTTTTTACGTAGCAAGGGTCAACTGTGGCCGACATGCGACCATGGTTCAAAAGAATTTGTTGTAAACCTTGGCACTATCATTGACACGAAGATCGGATTCCCCTATTAGTTTGTCATTAAATAACATTCGTGCTCCCTTGGTGTGGAGTCTAAATTTCAAGAATCATCCAAGAGACATAGGCCACCTTGCAATTGCCTTTCAAGTCTAATAGGATTCATCAACCATGAAATTATTTGCAGGTATCTTAACCAATTTAAGGGAAGTCACTGTCAAACCGCTTTCTAGAATATATGATGGACATGAGTCACCATGATAGCACACGTCGGTGCTCATCGTATCTCTTCCGTTCCAACAAAGGTTCAATTTGGTCACCATGATCCACGAGGAATAGAGTAGATGGTCTTTATGGTGCACAGTTGTGTAGTAAGTATTGGTAGTATTGAAATACACCCATATATTCTTCTGAAGAAACTCCGTGTATAGCCTCAGCGTACCAGATTACGGTAGACACCCTTGTTTTCCAATTCACAGGAAAACGACATTTAAGTTTAGCACCCTCAGGTTTTTGACTACTTTTGCCTAACCTCTATCTGACCATTGTGAGGTTGAACAGGTTGGCCCTCGTAATCGTCTTCGCCTTCACTCATGAGGTCGCGGGTTCGATCCTCAGTAGGTCTCTTTCCTCATGGCTTTAATGTGAATTTTGTTTCTCGACTACTCATGTCCCGCAGGTTTTCTCCGGGTACTCCGTTTCCTCCTGCATCTAAACCCAGCTTCCTTGGCATAAATCTTGTTCCGGGTATATGGTTCTCTGATGCGCTAGCGCCTTTCCTTCTTGTTGCGCGTTAAAAATACACTTATTCATATTATGTTTTGGAAGCTATCCTAGATGATTTTGCGATGAGTCAAATGAACAAAAATCACCAGAACTGAATTATTAATCGTATAACAGGTCACAGACCCAACACATCTAAGCGTGGTTGGTAGTAAATTCATCTATATTGGTGTATTGTTATATAAAGTGCGAGCATAGAAGTCCCTATAATTAATGCATTAAAGGCAACAGGTGTGTAAGCAATACGACAGCGTTGTTAGTTTGTTCAATTGTTGCTTCGTAATGGAAGCCATGACAAATTTTGAAGTAATTGTTCCATCTTCAAACTTGTTGGACGTGAGCCTCTTCACATTCCCTATCCACTATATTCGAATGGGAACATTGTCATCTTTTGAACCCTGAATGAATTACCATAAAGTTCATCTCAGTTGAAACATTAATCGACGCATGTAACCTTTGGGCTGACCTGTATATGAAGAGTCAAAATTGAGGTATTGGCCAGATTGGGTCTTAATTGCGATAGATATTGGTGTCAATTGTAAGGTCAGGCTTTATTCCGTTGTATCCTCCTCACCGGGTAATGTCATGATATAGATGGCTAATACTGTTAAGGTTGGTCATGAAAGATGTTAATGGTCCAATTTGTAACACAGAAGGTGACGACGTCCACATAATGTTTCCATATGCGTGGTGGATTAGTTGCTGCCCAGTCAGAAGCTAGGCCTTCAGGTGGGTTCATACTTTACCGGCAGACGCCTGCAGACACTTCCTTTCGAACATGCATTTTACGCAAAGCGTATGTTCATGCACATCCACCCGCCGCCGCGAAGATGTTCAAAGGGCGAGCGTCGACCGACGTCTGCCGAAGAAGTACATGAACCAACCATTCCTCTTAACATTGACGGACCTCCATTTACAGGTACGCAACTGGTGGGTAAACCTATTTGTAGCCCACACTTTGGAGTATAGGGTCAACCTTAAAACCCGAAGTAGCTAATGTTTTGTCAAACAAAACTCCAACTCCCTTTCACATCATCATATGGATAGATGTTCCTATCAATCAGTGGTTTTGCTACTCCTATCAATGATCTCCTTCAAAGGGACAGATGCAAATAAGGATTCTATACCGAAGAATACCACATCTACGAATCTTTGAGGGTCAAAGTAGATATGAAGGTAGCAACTTCTCACCAATCTTTTACATGGTGTTTTTTTTTCCGGTCACGAGGTTGACGTATTTAGGTTAACTCTATGCTGTAAGTCGGTGACCAATATCCGAAACAATCTGACGTAGGGGGACCCTCACTTTTGTATCTTGGGCAGTCCATAGACCTTAGGAGATTGATTATTAGAGTTGCACCACCCTCCATAGTCTTGACTATCGATGTCTTGTCATTGGTCGCCTAAAAGAGCCCAATGCCGTGTTTGGTTAATGGTTAAGATGGCGTTTCAGGCAGGTTTAACTCGTACATCTGAGGAGCTGCTTTCGTATAGCAGAGTATGCACCCTTGCTGAGAATAACAGTAATAACAGCAGCAGTCCCTTGTCTGAAGAGAGAAATCTGATTTATATTCGTTTCCTTATAGCCCTTTAGAGCCCTTTGCCGATCAAACTAAATGGAGACGAGGGTCCCTTAGAGTTCTTCAAAATGAATGTCACAGTCATTTCAAGAACTTTCCTTAGGGTCATTTTTTGCCCAGATACTTCCCGACAGATTCCTATAGCAGCCACAATATGATGTTTTGGCACTTCAATCGGAGGAACAGATAAATTAAGTCTGCGTTCTGCCTCAGACATGTTTCTGTTAGATCGATCTTTCATCAGTTGGGAGGTCAAGTCTAGCGTTCCACATCGAAGGATCGATTCTATAGTAGGCCTACTCTGTTCGATCCTCACGTTTGGGGTAACGTCACTGCGCGTGTTAGTTTTGCACCCGAGAAACACACGCGTGACCTGGAATTGCAGCATATACGCACGCGAACAAAGGCCGGCCCGCACTCCACTCTAGAGCGAATGCCAAAGTCGCGTCCTGGACGTCACCCAAACTCGAGACCGAACAAAGTATAGGTATGGTAAAGTATACTTGTCTAAAATCCTTAAGTCACCATGAGCAATTTGATATACCATTTTTGCTTATGTATAGGAACTTTGAAAATTTACCCCATGTTCAAAAGTTGTTGACTTTTGGTGGCCATGTTAGAAAAGGTACAATATTTATTATTTAATATGTTTCACATATATTGTACTAACTTTGAGCTACTGTTGAAGATTAATAGCAGATCCTTAACCAGTATTATTTTGTAGTTTACTAACATGTCAATAATAGTATTTTCCATACAAGTAATGTATACCTAAATAATCATTGACTTGGTTGACCTTTGATACCATAATACAGCCTAAACTGCTGTGCACTAATATGGCAAATATACTTGTTTGTTCATCCTTGAAGTCCTATGAGCAATTTGAGACCATTTTTGCTTAAATATTGACTTATTTGAAATTTTGACCCCATGTAGAAAGTGGCTTTGGACCTTTGTCTGCCATATGGAATAGGTACAATTGCTGTGTACCATATCTTTTAAAAATTTTTTACCTACATTGTATTAACTCACTGTGGGAAGTTTCATACTTTACCACAAAGTGCACGATTGGTTGAGCTTAACACTGTCTGATCATGGCCCTTTGTAAATACCGCGTCACTAAAATACAATAACTGATTTCTGTTTTTATGAAATATTGGCTTATTGCCTTGTATTTAATTAAATACTTTTTCGCGTTTTCGATGTCAATTTTCTTGGACTGGACTATAGCATAAAGCACATTCTTTGGGAAGTGGGCTGTTCACTTGAGGAGGTTCAGTGCGTTTTTTAATCTCTATAACCCCTTTTAAGTGCAATTGCATCAAATGTGTCTACGCATTAAAATGGCATCAGTGAATAACAACTATGACACACACACACCCAATGACGAAACTTCTGTGGTTTTTGTAAATATTAAGACGTGCTTATATAACATTCTCTGCATATTTTGTTTTTTTATGTAACTCGAACCCGCTCAGTCCATATTTCATTTAGATTCTGCACATCCATAAGCCCATCAGCGATTTTTCTTCACAATGTAACAATCCGCCCATTTGTTCATCACAGTGCACTTTTTGGCACTGTTGTATTGGAAATTGGTTTAGTAGGACCCCTGCAAGTGGCTAGCATAACACGCCATATTTGTCAAGGATTTTGATTTTTAGCTTGTTTACTGATTTAAAGTCAGATCCGACTTTCTAAGGCAAAGAAAGCGTCGTGAATTACTCTTCAAGACCGCTTTCAAATGCCAAAGAAAATTAATGTAAGGTGTTGATATGACCTCATAACACTAGCACTTTAGAGACAAATGGGCATTTTGATTGAAAAAAAATTACTGATAGTGGCTTTAAGTATCAATTGATATGGAATAAAGATCTAATTTATATAAAGTGATCAAGTGATGTCTTTACCTTTGACGCAAGATAATTTCATTAGTATAAGACGGTGCCTGTGGGAAGGAGGTCAATCAGTTCTTTATTACGTAACTCAATGTCCAGTAACAATTCATCAACACATCCTTTGTAATTAATAAGGTGTGCAATTAAACGATCCAAACAATTGGTTATGATTGTTTGTTAATAATAGATTCAAAGCCAGAAATCAAAATGAATCTTTTCATTTAAAGAGTACTGCAACGCTCATGTAACGGTTTTTTAATGAGATGTGTTGAAGTATAAAAAAGAGATTATCTTTATAATGTGACTTTCATCGGTTCGGCCTTGTCATGTGGATTTCCTTGGATAATTTTTTTTTAGAAATTGCACTTTTATTATGTCCTACACTGAAAAAGTCCACGGATAGCACTTTTTAAACACTTCAACGTGATAATTCTGACAAGATCAACGCGTAAAGTGTAATACTCGTTAACGCTAACGCCTGTTTTACATGTTTTAGTGATAATCTTGTGCAACATACATTTGTTGTTGTAAATTACTTAACACGTTGAATGTTTTCGTTACTTTTTTGAAGTGTACCCCATTACACTGTAAAAAATCGTGTTTAAAAATTCTGGACAAGTTAAGATTACTAACTTAGCTTAACGTTTCGGCATATAACATGCCAAACTTGTTAGCTAACCTTTGCGTCTGTGATTGAAACCAGCTAAAAACCAAAATAATGTGTAAAATCGTAAACATACGGCCATCTAAACACTAATTTGTCCAGAATATCTAACATAAAGTGTGACAGAACTTTTGCATTCACTATGAATGCGCCTACGATATGCGTTTTGAAGTAGACTTCGGCATGAATCCCCGACACAAGAGGAAAAATTGCATCCACTATTTCCTTGCTAAATATTTCCCTTCATCCGAGAAACCACAACACCTGCAAGTGTCAATAAGAATGAAAATTATATAATATTGGCTTTAAGGGTGATACAATAATATATGAAACGAGCTATAGCAATATTGCACCAGTCGATAATCAGTGCAATATCTCTATGGCAAGTGCAACATAATTATCGTATCATCCGAAAAAAGCCATCAAATATTATTATTGTTATATGATGAAACTGACTGTACTTGCATCCAAACGTAAAATGCAACACAACTTCCAAAGTATGTTAGACATAGTGACTAGATAAGGATAACCTTAGAAAATATATGAAAAAAATAAGGACAACCTTAGAAAATAAGGATAACCTTAGAAAAAATAACGATAACCTTAGAAAATATTAAAAACCTTAGAAAACACTAATTTGTCCAGTATGTCTAAACAATAAAGTGTGACAGAACTTTTGCATTCACTATGATGCTCCTGCGACCTTATTTATGCGTTTGAAGGAATGTTCCTGAAGACTTAGGCCAATGAATCCCCGGACGCAAGAGGAAAAATGCATCCACTATTTCCTTGCTAAATATTTCCCTTCATCCGAGAAACCACAACACCTGCAAGTGTCAATAAGAATGAAAATTATATAATATTGGCTTTAAGGGTGATACAATAATATATGGAACGAGCTATAGCAATATTGCACGAGTCAATAACGAGTGCAATATTACAATGGCGAGTGCAATATATTATCGTACACCCGAAAAAAAGCCATCAAATATTATTATTGTTATATGATGAAACTGACTGTACTTGCATCCAAACGTAAAATGCAACACAACTTCCAAAATATGTTAGAAATAGTGACTAGATAAGAATAACCTAATGTTGTTTAAAATGTCTCTAACTTTATCCAACCCCCCAAAACATTGATATTTTTGGGCATAATTTCGTTTTAAATTATTTCAAGACGTTTTGAGATGTTTGACGTTTCCTGGACTTTGAGCTATTGCACTGCCTCAAAAGAGATGCTCTGTCGTATTAAACACATCTCTGTGAAAGAAATAGCACTGGACAAATGTACTGGATGGAGATACACATTAGTGAATAGGACTATATTGTTTCCTCAGCAATGAAAGGAACAAGCGCTTAATGAGTACCCTTAACCATTCCAACCATGCTTCTGAACTGGTTATAACAAATAAGTCAGTGACTTTTGCGATGGCTTCTCAAATGATCACGAAAGCAAAGCCACTGACCTAAGACTAGACTTGTTTGTACTTATTTAAATGCATTTTTTATGCTGATTCCAAAAATGGTCATGAAAGTGCATATTTTTGAAATTTTTGAAAAAAAATGAAAATGGTTGATTTTGAGCGACTATAGTTTTCTGCAAGGCTTAAAAGTTCCAACTGATTACCCATCCTTTCAAAGAGATTTTACCAGGGACCATTCTGCTGGAATGACTAAACGCCAACCTATGATGGTCCCTAGACACAACATGTCTTTACCCCTGCGAATCCCCGGACGCGAGTGGATACAGCCCCTAATTTCCTTAATAAATATTTTCCTTCATTTGAGAAAGCATGACATCTGCCCGAGCCAAATATACAAAACAAATCCATTTATCTTGACAGAGTCGTATCAATAAAGCTTATACTTGTATTTGACTTGGTTGATTAAGTAGTGGACTTAGCAACTAACTTTGCGTGACATTAAAGCTTACTCTATGATGTTACATGATTAGAAAATGTTTCCGCAGTAATTTTAGAAAAAAAGATAGCCTATAACATTGATCTAGCTTCGCTATCCACGGTCTAATGTTTGCCCCCCCCCCCCCTAATCTACGGTCGCTACCCCGAAAATATCGTTTTGTCCAATATAAAGTTCTTGCTTGAAGCAAAAAGGAAGGTCCCTAGGTTCGAAAATAACATTCGCTAGTCCTAAAAACAAAATTAAATTCGCTAGTCCGCAAAGAAAAACATCGATTCGCTAGTCCGAGAAAATCGGGCCCGCTAGTCCGAAATCGATACCATCAATATATTAATGTGAGGGAAGATAATTAATACTTCTTAGAGAAATAGAATGGAACTTGAGACTGTAAGATATGTCATTAATCTCATTATCATCATCAATCAATATCACTTGGTTTGAGTAGATGAATAGATAACATAATTTTGCTTTTATTGCTACTGCTGCTAACACGACTTGCACCACCAACACCATCACCATCGTCGCCTACGGCTAGAAGAAGCAAATTTAAAGATAATAATTATCCCTTCACAGTTATTTCACTTGCATTGAACGCAAATACTATGTTAACACACTTTGCGTTCACTTGCATTTGACATAATTTTGCTTTTATTGCTACTGCTACTACCATGACTAGCACCACTAACACGAGCACCATCGCCGCGTACGGCTAGAAGAAGCAAATTTAAAGATAATAATTATCCCTTCACAATTATTTCACTCGCAAATACTATGTTAACACACTTTGCGTTCACTTGCATTTAACGCAAAGTGTGTTGACATAGTATTTTATACTGATATATTCTATACCTCTCAATATCTTTCATTTATAATGTGTATTTACAGGTTACTATGCGTCCACTATCGTGATGGGAACCTACCCATTCGTCGTTACATTTCCCGTCAAAACCGATATGATGACCCCAACAATCCTCCTTCCGATCAACGAAGGTTCTCTCGTGTTTTATTTCTACGTTTGGAGAAACTCTCGTAACGATCAACTCGGATCGACATTGAATGTCTATGGATGCGCAGGAAGGAAGCTGTGGGGATCTACCGTCCACGTTGCTATGGAAGGTTGGCAGCGACTTGAAATTCCTTTGCAATGTGAAGAACCGTTTGAAGTACGTCACATTTACTTTGAAATAACAGAGCATTAGTACATTAGGGTCTGAATGGTTGACTCACATTTAATCCAAATTACCCTAGGATAGCTAGCTCCTTACGGTAGTATTGTTATATGGGCCTGGCACTTTATATTTAGACATACTTTTGAATCAATCCCATAATGCATTGCAATGTGCCTATACTATACTGTACTAAACACATGTCAGTACTTAGGGATAAAAAGTATCCTAGAAGTTTAAGAACCACGAGAAATTTCATGATCTTACTAGTAACAATTTCCTAAGTACTCATGCTTTGTGGGCTAAAATGAGTGTAGAAATCAGGGTTTTTACGTGTTAAGAATAGGATTTTGGCGGGATCACATGACCTTATTGAATTGAAATTTCCAAAACTGTTGCATTGTGGGATTGACTCAATACACCCTCTGGACATACTTCGACACGTCTTCAAAGTATTGGTGAGGCTTAGCAGAGAGCACAAGAGACGCATACAGTAACTATATGGTGCTTCGCTGTCTCATCGCGGTCTAGCCCCACACCATCTTTAAATTGCAATTTAAAATGTACTCTTTGGAGTAGATCTCAAAATGGCCTATTCAGTGACGCTTTAACTAAAGTTTGTTTTCAAAAGTTTCGTTAATAATCTCTGAATGCATCTTTGCGCATGGGTCATAAATACATAAGGGATATCCACGCATGAATATGCTATTGGCCCTCAATTGATAACGCGAGAGCTGAAGACTCGATGACAGTAAGTTTTGTCACATGGGGAGTAGAGGTAGGTGCTAGTAAATGCAATCTCATTTAGAATAACAGAGTAACATGGCGATACACCTTTGCGGTCAGTCTGAAAGAAAAGCTTCTTGTTAAAGACTCCAGATGGGGAGGACATTTGACTGACACATTCGAATAGGGTTGATTGATGCATAACCTGTAGCTCAATGCCGCGTGTATTATCAACTCACTTCCCAACAAGACAAGGCGCAAATTCAGAGATCTTTCGGGTAGTAATCACTGCTGTCAATCCTCTTGACCTATTGTTACAAATCAAGCTATTGATTTCGCTAATACTACGTACCTATTAAAGTTGGGAAATAAAAGCCATTGTATTTGCACCGATTCCATGACATTATTGACCGATTACTCTGGAAATGTAAAAGAGAGAAAAAATGGTTACTTTAGGCAATCCTTATCGAGTGAACTTTAACACCATTTCAGAACCATTTGAAGAACATTTACATCCATGAGTAAAAAAATACTAAATGAACTGTAATGTATGTGTACAAAGGAAATCTCAAACTAATCTAATTAAAAATAGGGTAAGGTTGTCGAATTCAACATAGTTGTTTAGTTGTAAAAGTTCAATTGCATGATGTGCTGGCAATACTTCCGCTCAGGAAATGATTCCTGTGTCCAGACAGTCGGACTGAACTGCTTATGAAAAATTACATTTTAGTTTGTGGATTGCACATTTATGGTTGTATCATAGAGAGTGTCAGAATTATGCTTAAGATTATTGTTAAGATTTGTGAACGTTACAATAAATATTTACTGATTCGATTCAATTTTACAGTTATACTTTGAAGGAATTCATGAAACAACCGGCAGCAGTATATCGATTGATGATGTCACAATATACTCATCCTCATTAGATACAGGTAAATGTACTAATCATTAATTCAATGAATCGATTGATCAATCAATCAATCAATCAATCAATCAATCAATCAATCAATTTGGTCTATGTTACCAGCAAGAATTACAAAGTTATGAACAAGCATTGCTTGAAATCATCACTCTGAAAAAGTTACTGGCGAAATTTGATTGATTCTGAAGTTCGTTTGTTGATTGATGTATTGAGTTGTCGAAAAATAAAATACTTGTAAGTGACATTTAAGATTGAGGGAGTTTTAAGTATTACTTTGCCATATCTGCTACTCCTAATCTGTAACTTGTAAAAAACATCCGTTTTTTCCCCCTCACAAAAGGCGGACTTATTTCTTTTGGCGCCATCAGCGATTGCATCCATTTTAAATGAAAAGTTTTTGTTTTGTACAATGGTTTGGTGGCACGAAACCAAGTTATTGAGATAAAATATGTGGTTGCTATAGACAACAACTATTGAATTGATGGGATGGCTTGACAGATGATTTCACGGTGCTAAATCTGATTGAAATGGTTCACTTAGCTCTGAAGTACATAAATGGTCGATGGTAAGGAGCTTCGACCAGAAGGACGCCTAACAGGTCATGCAAAAGCGCACTTTTGTGTACGGAATTTTAGCATTTTCGTTAGTACATTGTTTTCTACTTGTTATGTTTTCAGCCCTATACCTTGTCCTTACATATTTGAAAATGGCCAATAATTTGCAGAAGAACATTTTAATTGAAAACCATGACCACGAATAAAGAAAGGATATCATATCTTCCCATTTCCCGATATATTTTTAACGTGAATTAAAACAAATGATTGTCAACTTCAAACAACGTATGCCTTTTAGAAAACTCGCTCTATAGTGAGTGCAAGAGGTCAACAGGGCAATATGCTGCGTATGATTAATATATCAGTATTAGGATGACATGTGGTTTGTCATTACCTGAGTCAGTGGCTCTTGAAAGAACCATGAATGACCACGAAATAAACAAAGGATAGTCATATCTTCATTTCATTGGCCACTGACCAAAAGATTCTTGGCACTAATAGTTTTGATGGGAATTTCTAAAAAATGGACGCTATTGCACTTACCTTACACTAAACGGCATTTTCTTGTTTCTTATATTTTTTAAACACTCCTAAAACCAAATGAGTACACTACCGACGTGGTCACAATGAGGTACTGCTTACTGATTGGTCCCCGTGGAAAATTATGTGATGTTTTTGAGGCCAATCAGCAACAAAATAAGGAAGGTGCTAGGGTGAAGAAGGTAGATGGGTGTAACTATTTAGAAGATGCCATTCAGTTGGTTTATTAACCGCATGTAACATAATCAGCCAATTATAAACGCTGTATGAAAGGAAGGGATTTCTCTGGGTGTTAACAACTCAATTTTCTACCATTAGCAATAGAAGATCCTTAAGCAAAGCATGAAGGACAAGTCAAATGCAATAAGGATGATCTGACTTCCTGTATTCAGTTTTGAATTATAATATTGATATGTTATTTCTTGTTAGGCCATCACTCACCACTTCCACCTTATCTAGGGACGGACGCTACTGAAGCCTCCATTCCAGAGAGTATGGCCACGAGGCCTTCCGGTGACCCTCTGTCCACATGGCCCGTAACAGATGTAGTCACGCCAACAAAATTATCCACTGGAACTAAAGACGTAGAAATTGGTAGGTATACAGATATGAAGATCTGGCAATCAATCAATTACGAATTGTTTATGCATGGGTACACAAAACATAAGCTCACACTCTTATCCGTCCATCCGTACATATACGCAGTGTGTATCTTACGAAACAGATGACGACAATATTATACGTCATTATTTGCCGTTCAAGTTATTGTTTGCAAAGATACCATCAATATCATTTTCTTCTGTCCTCACTTTGTAGAGGTAAACAGGTACTCACATATACATGCGTTCACCCCACATAACCAACGCAATAACAAACACCTACCACAGATACCCGCCCTTAATACCCCGCACAGACCCCACGCCCCCCACCCACAACCCCACGCATAAAACCCACCAGACGCACATAAAGGCACAGGGTGCACATCGAAATGCCATGTGAAAACGCAGAACCTGGTTTGACATTTTGGACTTCTGTATCACTATATCCATATTAATCCCTTCCTATGATTTCCTAAACAAACTCACCCATCTTCTCTGTTATCCGCTTGCGTGCTCATCCCAACTTATATAGACTCTGTAGCCGGATAACAAATGCCAAATTATTTTCTGAAGCTTATCCTGTTTCAAATACTGTGCAGCGATTGGATATCCTATATACTTTTCAGATTAAATTTAATCTTTCGAGGTTGACTAAAACTACTTTTAGTACTAAGAACTACTAAAAGATAAAAGTTCGCTAGTTGGTCAATGAGATCAACTTACATACTAACTGTAAGGACTTTGTACTTACAAGAAATTTCAAATTGCAGAAATATTTTGCAGAGGTCGCTTTTATCTTTCATAGGTATTGCGCACGTTTATGGAACATTCAATGTCAAATAACACACACGTTGTTTCGAGTGATTTTCAATGAATATATTTTGTCCCATATTGGAAAAAAATCGTTTTGAAACGATCTTAGTTTTCAGTTGGAGACTTGGACAAGTGAACAGGATGCTGTTTGAAACAAAAACTCCATTCGTTCGAAATGTTGTGTGTAATAATTCGAAAAAGAAGCAAGTGTTTCAATCAAAAACCTATATTTTCAGATAATACCCAAGCAGTCACAAAACCAAGTATTAATATTAAAATGTTCTTTTCGGCGAAAAACCCAAGTTGCTGATAATCTGGTGAAGAGCAAACTTTTGAAATCGAAACACTTTTTATTATTTAGCATTGAATGTATCACATATGTCTGTCTTTTATACAACAGATAGTTATAATACAACAGATAGTTATAACAATATGACAATGACGATAAAATATGTTAATAACAGTACTAATAATAAGTAGTTGTATGCCAAAATTAAGAACAATTCTGATAATTCAAACAATGAGAGTACCTTTAATAATATAAAAACAATATTTACGTTACAAGCAAATTGCGAACTAATATTTCAACACATACAATTCATACACCATATTCAAAGTATTTCAGGAAGAGCTGATAGGCTTAACAATCTTATGTATTCTTCCTGATAACCACTATTTATGGTTGAAAAATTAGGTCATTTTTCTTGCTGCCTTTTTCAACAAGGATATCTGCAGATCACTACTGTAGTATCACTTGTTTCTCTTTCTCTGTGCTTAAGTCGAGTTCTTGGCGAGTTTAGCATAAGGCCTGTTTTCTTGAAATATAAACATGAATGAGCTAAGTCAATGGGGGATTAGTTTGCATCAAGAGAATAGTTCATTCCATAACAGTGGTATGCTGCTTACAGGATATATTCTTATTGGAAAACATAAATATGAAAATAGGACAGATATGGGGATAATGTTGTAGTATACATGCACACTTGTAACAAAAATCGTTGGCAGCTAGCCATTGGTAGCACGGTGATGATACACACCATAACAAGCCACATCATTTTGAAAAAATTGTCCTCGGAAAATCGAAGTGTTGTCAAAGATAATCTCGAAATGACTGATTTCAACACATGGTCTCGGAAGAATAGATCACGATTCACGAAGGCGTGTGTATTGTATCATTAAACACAGAGAACACTCTATGTTTCACTATAGGAGTCCTCAGATTTTATCATGTTTATAGTAATACTTTGCCACAAAATACAAATTTAAAGCGTATTGTTCCTGCTTACCAAAATACAATATATTTCATTTATCTTTTCAGGCTCAAGCAGTGTTCTAGCCGTAATACTCTTTTTGATGGCTTTTCTTCTTCTTGGTATTAGTGTAGCTGTCCACGCATTCTTCTGGAGAAAGCGCTGGCTAAGGTGGGTACTGTATAAAACAACAGAGAAATAAAATAGAATGATTGTGCTTGAAGCAGTAGGAATGTCTCCACTAGCAGCCAGCAACCTCCCGCGGCATGGATTACACCAACATCAGTCACGCCCGGGCTGCCATTCAAAACACGGACATTACTTCGCATTCCATGAAAATTTTTGTCTAAAATGGTCCCTTTTTATACCCACAAAACCGTTCAACAGAAAAAACTTCTAACCGGTCACATCTTTTTGTTTTAAAACCTTATCATTCACCCCGAATATCAAATTTCCAACAACGGCCTACTAAAGTCTGGTGAAGAGACTCTATTTGAACAATACACTCATAACAATCTCGCGGGAGTTTGTCGGCTGCTGTGTGCTGTCTCCGTTATAAATACTTGAAATTATGTTGGATATATTTGGAAAAAAAAAAACAAACACAAATTTGATCACACCCACAAGCTTTCCAACGAAATGGAAGAGCATTTGATGTGCTAAGGTCACTGCTGAAACTGCTTGTCTATACATGTTGTAATTTGCGGCAGCACGGGCCTTACCTTCCCGGAATAACGCATCAACTCTGTTGGAAAAGATCATTTCTTGAAAATTACAAAAGAAAGAAACAAGTCATACTTAATGTCTTTTGACCCCAATGGCAACCACGTACATTGACATATACGAATATATGTTATTATCGAATCCCAATGGTGGGAAAACATGCCCTTTCCATACTAAACTTTAAGACAAGTATCAAGCGAAGTAAGAAGCCATTATAGAGAAACTTTAGAAAGGCAACGAATGCAATGAACGGATTGCGCCAGCAATTTAAATATGAAAAACAATTTAAAATTTAAAATTGGATTAAAATGATGGCAATGGTTTGTTCCTTTGGAAGATGAATGTTAGTTAAACAGGAAGCAAACTCACTACCAAGTGAAAGGCCATTTGTAGATTTAAGAAAATGGGCCCCGTAGTTAATTGGTGTTTTGTGCCCTGCCAGTGTTGAGTATCGTAAGGCCGTAACCTGGAAGGGGTTCCGGGTCAGGGTAACTATCGGCAGGAGCGGATGGTAAAGCCGCCTTACGCTTATTAGAAATGTAAGCAATGGGGTCAGTTTATTAAAATGAAAGATTCCGCAATTCTATACAGGGGCCAGAAGTTTCAATTGGCAACCTCTCTATCTTTATTAATCACCACTTTCGAAAATTGGACTCAATCCACAGAGCGACAACATACAGCAATCAAGGGCTTTAAAACACCAAATGCGTTTTAGTGTGTCAAGGATCACTCATGTTTACCGTATTAAGATGTATGGTCAGATTATCAGGAAATTAGAAACAGCAAAGCTCTTTCTAAGCTAAATGGGAATTGTGAAAACTTGATTTTGTCTCATTGACTCCATGTCTAAGAAGACGCAAATTTAACGTGGAGTTATTTTTTGCCCAAATTCCTTAATATCAAACGGGTTTGGTTGGGACCTCAAGGTTGTGTGTACAGATGGGGGCTTATAGTATGCCGCACTAATTTAAATGAAAGCGTTCCCTATTTTCCTTAAAAACCTCTCCAATAGAAATTATCATTGGATTATATATTCTTTAAGTTCTATACGGTAAAATGATTATGTCCATGTTAGGTCTTATTGCATTTCACGACACTATCAAATTAGGGTAATTCTACGAAAGTATCCAAGAAATTATCGTATTGACATGTATGCCTTAGAACTGCGGAATCTGTGGTTTATATGCGGCTAGGCACGTATGGAAAAGCTTCTATCAGCTAACAACATACCAAACCTTTTCCCGACTCTATATACCCCGGCAGTTCCTCTTGGTTTATGGCATGGTGCGGGGTGGTTTGTAATGATTGGTCTAGAGGTATTGGTTTGTCATATCTGTACTTGTGCTGACCTCAAGAAGGGATCCGATCTGTTCCTTGCAAAGGATAGGTCTGGTTAAAATTTGATCAGGCAACCGCGTTGCTGTGTATTTTTCAAATAACATGAACAATTACATGTAGATACGTAAATATATATTTCTTCTCTAAATGGGCCATTCTTTGAGAAGTCAATCACGTGACGATGCTGACCAAACTTTATTTGCTCGCCGCCCCTGCAAAACATCCTCTGGTGCCGCGAAAGGGAAACATTAGTTTTGTATCAGTTTGTCCAAACCTTACAAAATATGTTCCTCTTTCGCTAATTGGTCTTGTTTGTATGGCGGGAAATAAGTTCGGTCACGTGACTTCCCCAAGAATGGCCCTTTTTGGGTGCTTAACTTTAAAACTGACACATTGCATTTTTTTAAATTATAATATTTTTTATTTTTGTTTTCAAAAAACCCAAGCAAAGCCCTACCGGTATACAAGTGCAGAATTCGGCGTATGATTGTTTGACGTTACAACCAGGCGGTCTGCGCGGTTTGAGAGGATCTCCAGAAGGTGACAGTCTGAGGTCAAGCCTCCGGTCACACAAGGAAGAGCTGGCCCCGAGAAATCGTAGTGCTGATAGCGAAAGCCAAGTTTTTCAACTATGGATAGTAAAAGAGCACGAAGCGATCTGGAAAATTACACCGTACCAGATCCAAAACACTTCCAAGCAAAAGTTCCCAGTCTAGTTTCAAATACTATGAAATCGTCGAAGTCGATGATTCATCTGGCAAAAACGTCGTCCGACGAGCTCCTAAATTGTCTGTGATTGGTAGATCTCGCGCAATCTCAAGAAGCAATTCAATGCCCATGAAAAAACAAAACAGCAGTGGTACATATGAGATGGTAGACTGGGTAGCACCGGGGGGATTGTATCATATAACAGACCTAGTTTCATCACCAATAGAGCGGCGGTCAGCATTTTCATTTGAATCTAGCATAAGCTCGTGTGAATCCAAATCAATGTACAACAAACCTTCAGGAACAGTAAACTGTCAAGAAGTACCTACAGCAACTACTTCTGATCACCGATACTCCACGTTATCTGCACGGGAATCGCAGAAGTTACAACAAGATACGACACCAAATCACACCCCTTATGTGTATGATACTCCATCAGCAAAGATTCTTCGGAAACAAAGCACAGAGAATGGATCTATCAAGTCACCTAACTATTACACACTGGAGCCCCATGCGCTCATCCCAGACGTTGTCTCAACCAGCAAACTCGTGAATTCGTCGGACTCATCACGTGATAGTGAGCGCCTTGAATGCTATGATCATTCGGACAGTGCAGAAAATGAACACGCGGATACCAAAGAAAATTGATATGCTACCTATAGTGGTTTCAAAGCTCTCACAGGTCAAGTCGGCTGTTCCTGATCTTGTTAAAACCTGGTCCAACTGCTTGCTGCGCTTAGACAATGGTAGTCGACCAGACGGTGTGTTGTGAGACCACCCCTTATAGATGAAATTTGATGTAATTTGTTTTAATTCTCTGTTTTTTGCTGCACTTTGCACAGTTGCGTTGATAAAACTGCCACCCTCAACATAACAACCTGAAATTCAAGTTAAAGACGGTAGTTTAGAATCTTCAATCAATTGGTGTTAGAGATGTTTTCGTTGAACTCACAGACACTGCAGTGGAGATTGTTATTCACCGACAATCAACTCACTACATATTAACAAAACACTTAAGTCTGTTTTAATTGACAAGTTTATCTTCAAAATATATGTTTTTCTTTATGAAATTGTGTCACTTCACAATCTGTAAAGAAGTTTAATAACAGTTTGATTTGAAACCAAAGACCGAGTAAAATGCATGACCTTGCCAATGTTAGTCGTCTCTTATATTCCAATTGTTTCTTTTCATAAGCAGAAGGCGCCCCAAATGGAAACAAGTGTCAAAGACGGTGGTGGCCAAGCTTCATACAGTATTGCAACTCACCAAAAAGAATGAAATAGATTACAGCAAAACAGGTCTGCAAGTCCACAAACGATGGACGCTGTGATGTGGGTGTTCAATACCCATCATAGACCCCGTATCAGTCCGTTATTCGTACATCAATATTCAGAAATAACAATACAGTGGAGTTGATTCAACGGTTTTGAAATAAGAAAAGATACTTATAATATAAGGGTTAAAACAAATGAAAACGTCTAAAAACCGGATTTCTTGGCCGCCTACCCGGGGGGGGGCTGGGAAGCGTCCACATCCTCAGCGAAGAAAGAAATATTGAATATGTGTACCTAATTGCTCGTGAAATCACGCCGTAAGTGTGCCTATGTGACTGTTCATCCAAAGATCTTTCAAGTTGGCATTGTGAATTAGCATCTTACGAGCAGGGTCCAGTCTACAAATAACCATCTGTAGGATAAATCCACGGGATATGATAATCCCAATTACATTCACATCAGTACTAAGAAATTTGAAGTGTGTATTAAATATGTATTCGATAAACTTATTTGATTGCCTGCACAATTTGCATATCTTGAAGGTAAGCTCTTATGGTGAAATTTGGGTAGAACTATGTTACTGAGAACCTAATCCTCTAGTGTACTTTACCAATATCGTACCAATTCGTACTCGAGGGCATGATAGTGGCAACTCCAGTTCCTCATTGCCACCAAATTACTCTGTGGGAGGTTGTAGTGCATGATCTTAAGGAGATTTCCTAAGGTCGGTGTTCATTGAACAAAGATCTCAACAGAAGAACTTCAGATTACATGATTAAATAGAACAATGTATTATCTTCAGAGGACCACAATCTCAAGTTCCTAATGTCAAAGAACCGAAATCTCAAGTTCTATAGGTCAATTGGTGCTAAGGATTGAACATTGCCAGAAATATAGCACATATTTTAAATCATTTTTACAAGAAGTTTTAATGTTATAATAATGTATTTTGATTTGCAAGTTTGTCGAAGTTTAATAGATCAGTGTAAACCGTGTCAAAATCTCACGTCACTAAACCACTGGAGCCCAAGGAATGATAGAAATTGGTTCCGGTTATTTAGTAAGACCTCCAAATTTTGACCTTGAGAGTGAATGAAAGGTTCTGTCATTGCAAGAAACACAAATATAAAAAGCCTTCTTCCACTATATGCTTTAACATTAAGCATTTACTTTTAAGCTGTAAAAAAGTAAAGGTGAATGAGATTTTATGAATGAAGCCAAATCTGCCATTTATGGTTTGTTGATGAGTGTTCTGCGTCCGTGTACGTGTTTGCAGACGGTTGGTATCTGCTAGTCCTGACTGTACCCGGTTTTTGTGTCAAGGATAAAGCGATATTTATCCGCACGGATGATTGCGCTCATTCCATGACAGGCTACATCTTAAAAACAGGAAACAGTATAGAACAACCAAATGATTTGTCATATACGCACCAAAACAGATAAAACTTAAGGGCCATTCAATGCAGAAAACCATCTCAGAATCAACATATCACGCAGCGCAATTGCAATTTGGTAAATGTGTGCTATTGCGTTGAGTCAGAAATGATTTCATTACATTTTCACTGCACATGCAAAACAAAATGAAATAATGGACTTAGAGTAGCGAGTTCAGGAACAAAACCATGAGTCATTATACCAACACAATCTTGAAAACACTTTGTTGGTTCCGATCGTGCGTTTTGGTTTATCAGCAAACGTTTATGGCAAGCCAAAAGGATTGCTACACGTTGCTTTCGGATAACAACACGTTTCTTAGCCAACCAATCAGAAAAGTGAAAAAGCATCGCGTTGCTTTCATTAGCATCGCGTTGTTTTTTCACTTTCCTGATTGGTTGGCTTAGCAACGTGTTGCTTTTTAACTTTTCTGATTCGTTGGATAAGCAACGCGTTGCTTTCGTTGACAACACGTTGGTAATGAAAGTAACGTGTTTTTAGGTACTGTCTGAAAGCAACGCGTTGCTTTTTTTCACTTTTCTGATTGGTTGGCTAAGCAATGCCTTCCTTTCATTAGTAGCGTGTTATTTTTATTATCAAAGTGTTGCTAATGAAAGCAACGCGTTGTTTAAAAACTGTCTAAAAGCAACGCGTTGCCTTTACACATTTGTGATTGGTTAGTTGGCTTAACAACGCATTGTTTTCCGAAAGGAACGCGTTACTATGAAAAAGCAACGCGTTGTGACCAATACGTTATGACTCTTTTGGCTTACCATACACGTTTGTATCACAATCATGACAGTGTCCCAAAGGCCAATGCTGTTCGCTTAAAAGGGTATCTCACAATGTACAGCCGCGACCCCCCCGACTTACCTTAGAAAACGATTTTGGTGTATATCAACTGAAAGTATTATATGTGTGCCTACACGCAAATTCAATTGTCTCTAAAAGAAATTGACCATTTTACAGTGACTTATCATTGTGATACAAACATTTGCTGATACACCCAAAACGCACTATCGAAATCAACTGGTATTTTGGCAATAACATTTTGTCAAATGCTCCTTAAAAGGTTTTTAAAAGTAAAATTCGGACAATTAACACGAAACAAAGTTTGATAAAATCTGGCAAGGTAAACAAAATATTTGAATTAGGTTTCGTGTTTAGTTTACCAACCCATGCAAACGTATCAATTATTTTTGTCCTTTTCTTTTGTTGTTAACGTATTCCAAAAACAAAGGAAAGTAACGTTAAAGAACTTACAATAGAGGGTTCTCTTTCAAATATTACTATGTGAAAAGAGTTATGAAAGTAATTTGAAAAAGGAAAGACAATACACACAGACATAGAAAACAATTACATAACACTTAATATGTAAGCATAGACCCTCACATTAATAAGGTAAAATTAATTTAACAATTGTGTAGCTTTTACCAAATTATGTAAAATTGATTTAATTTAGGTTAAATATTGTCCTTAATTATTATGGGGACCTATGTTTACATATCTTGTGTAATTTTACATATAGGCCAGTCAAAATATAATGAATGCTGCCTTAACCCAACACTAATTGCAACAGAATCAATTCCAACAGAATTGTATTGAGAATACCTTTAAAAACAACATATCAAAAGTCTAATAAAAACAAAGGAGTGGAACATATATTTTTAAGGGGGTAAGGTTTATACAGGGGTCAAAATATGAAAAGTATCAAAACGCGTCGAAAAGTATGCCAACGTGTTCGTTACATTTCCAGGATTAAAAATAGGTATAGTTTGCCATATCTGCAGGTTGTAGTTCAATAGTTATGAGTCAAAATAGGTTCAAGGTCACAATGGGGGTAAATTTTCTGATATATCCGTTCGTTATAAAAATGGTGTCAAATTGTTCGTCTAATGGTACAGAACCCGAAAATATACTGGTTGCACCATCTATAACATTCGTTGCATAATTGGAACGCAAAATGTGACTGGGGGGCTACAGGGTCTATGGGAGGTCACTAGTCATAGCTCTGTAATTCTTATATAGACAGTTCAAACAAATAATCTATTTACATTTACTTATCTAGTGGGACAAATTTAACAGTTTACAACCAGTCCGATCAAAATCGGACCATTCTAGGAATTTTACCCCAGGATGACCTTGAACTGTTATGAGCCTATTGTACTAAAACTATAACGCGTAGATAGGGCAAACTATACCTTTTTAAACCTTAGGAGTAGCCCAATAAATTGGTACATCATTTAAATCAATTCCAACAATTCTAATTTTTTACCCCTGTACAAACGTTTCCCCCTTATTTCTACATGTTCCACTAGGTTGATTTTGGTAGACTTTTAATATATTATTTTTGCACTATTTCAGAGTATATTAACACCAAAATTGTTTCTGTTGCAATTTGTGTGGGTCAAATCATACAATTATTGGACTAATAACATTTCTCTTTGTATATGATAAAATGGCGTTTGCTGCTGGTTAATTAAAATATCTATAAAATTTGTAACCTCAAATGCTTATTTCACACCACGAATCATTAGATCACAAAATATACGATTCAATATTTTAAGTTTGTAATTATCTTAATATTTATCATAGTCCTATAATGACGAATGTGCTTTATTATGTGTAATTAATTTAAATTGGTTTATATATAGTATTCATTATATTTAAATATTAAAATGTGTTTATTTATTTGTTACATAATTTAGATTAATGTGGTGGACATACGGTTTTTTAACCCTGTTATATTTTAATAGTTGTTTTTATATTGGTAAAGCTATTGACTCCTTTCTACTCTATAAATTTATAAAAAAGCTAAATTTTGTTATGACCAAATAACATGAATTTTTAAAAAGATTTGTATTTTTGTTATTCATTGCTAATTTGTGAATTTTTAGGCACATTGGCGGGACTGATTTAAAATTAGCTAGGGATATCAGGAGATAAACTTAGCGGTATTTTTGTATGTTTACAAATTTAACCTATGTTCCTAACGTCCTTTTAGGAAAATGACTACCAACCTGACAATCACCGCAAAAAAATGAGGTATCGTTATTTTCCTGGTTAGATCTAGGGGAAATTTCCCCTAAAAACAAGGCAGGGGTCCGCTCCGTGATTTTTGAAAAGTGGACGTTAGGGATATATTTACTTGCACTCTGAAATGGAAATGGATATCTCTATGCCAAAAATAGCAACGTTCAGAATATTACGTCGTTGTAGTCGTTTTATTTGAGCCGATACGAAAGCCATCCTAAAAAGAACCTGCGAACTAAACTGATGCCCATCGGTTGACGTTGTCGGTATGTTTCGATTTGGTTGCTACATAAAGACCTTCGTTAAAAGTTTACATAGCATTATGAGGTCGGTGCCACGAAAGTTATAGTTCTCGAATATCTCCTCCTATTGCTAGTATTATATCTTAGTTTGTATTTCAAACGAGGGTAGCTCCTTTATTGAACTCAGGGAAAAGCGTTTATGTACAAAATATTTGAATGATATATACTGTAAAATAATTATTTTTTATACTGAGGCCTACAACAGTAATGCGCCCGCAATGACTGTTTAGTTCTTGTATTACATTAGCAGTTATGGAAAAGAGAACTTAATGAGAAGTTGGTACTTTTTAATAGAACATATAATTTGTAAGTGGTGAGTTAATTAATTTGTGCCTAATTTTGGATCACTCTGTAAACCTAAGCAGGCATCCAGTTTGCACAACGGCATAAAACGTCATTTTTCAAAATAGTCCCAACATGACCACTATCATGACTATACTATATATTACAAATCAAATCTGTTACCCCATTAGACCAGCTACCATTGATGTAATTTTAATCTTACAAAATCACTAGGATTAGAAAGTAACGCACAGTATTTATGCCAGGTTAATTATTTGTTTTAAAATGTATCATATTCCTAAATAATAGTGATCGTCATGCAGAGTGAGGGCGACATAACCAACAAACAAATGTAATCCAAATTGGCCCTATTTCATCTTTGAAGTCGTTTGTACATGTTTTCAGGGAACATGACCGCAAAATCCAACAGGAAAGGCGCATTTTCCATTCATTAGTGGGCGTTTTGATACTGTTTGTAGTACAGAGTCCATTAAATAGTGGTTATAGCAAAAAATATTATGTTTTTAATTCAAATAAATTTAGCAGATCTTAAGCCTATAATTGTTTGCAGGGATGCACCATCAACGGCCCATTTCATTCTTCACGATTACCAAAGTTCTCATAGACCTAACACAATATTTTATTGCATCAAAAGTCATTTTCGATTTCGAACTTTCAAAAAGGTTACATGAATTCATCCGTTAACACTCTCCACGGTTTCCTGTCTCCAATTAGGAGAAGGGTCTGCATAGGTGGCGGAAAGGGAGGGGAGGCGAAGGGTACACGTTCCCCATTAGATATCCGGTCTTCTACGTCCCCATAACCTTTTCAATCGGATCCTATACCTAAATATTGAATTCACAAGCTCCTCGCCATATATTTTGCAGCTAGGGTCAGTACTTTTTGGGCCGGGGCGGGGGCACTCCCATTTTGAAAGTAGCATTTTCAGCATCGTTGTCACCCTTTTTTTTTAAATTTCACCCAATTTTTGTGAAAATTTTATCACTCTCACCAAAGACCCTATTTTGTGGGGAAATTTGAAAATTTTCAATATATTTTTTGAATATATTTATTAATTAAAAATTAATAAATTGTCGACTTGGAGAACAAACTAGTTTAAATTTCAAAAGACCTCTATTTTTTTAGAAAAGTTTGCAAAAATCATACCAGACTCCATTTTGGGGGAAAATTTTGCAAATTTGTCACTAAAAAAAACACGCCTATTTTGGGGCAATTTGGCTGTCTCTCACCCAAAGACCCTATTTTTTGGAGTTCTTTGTCACCGAATGCCCCTGGGTTTCGAATCGCCAGCCTTGCACCCAAATCCATTTCATAGGTGAGTGCCCGGCCGCCCCCGGGTTTTGGGGGTTCTCACCTACATATGTATTGCCTATAGCATGCACACAAAAAACGTTGTTGCAACTAAATTGACAACAAAGTCAAAGTATTGTTGTGGGAAATACTCCAGAAAAGTTTCTATTCTATGCACTATATTTACAATATTGAAGGTGTCTGATATCTTGTTAATTACACCTAGATCACATGACAGCCTAACAAAGCATTGTGTTTGGCTAGAACGATTGTTTAACATGTTAAGGATGAACATAGAATAAACTCAACATTGTGTCAATGATTCTTTGAATTGTGTTATACTTCAGTGTGGTTATTCCACAGAAACACTTGTCGACCGACATTATTTTTCTTTTTTCCAGCTCGTAAGGCAGTTAGTGTCTCTAATGCGAACCTATAGTTTCCCAGAATTCATACTAGTAAAAACATCCAGATGACATCTCAGCATGAACGCAAGTACGTTGCGCGCATGCATCTCAAATTCAAAATGGCGATATTTTGATCATCACAAAGCAACATCACGAGCAAAAGCCACCTTTTCGGCATTTACCTGTTTGTTTTCATTAATTTCATGTGAAACTAATTGTACTTTCAAGCACCTGTTCACCGCAAGTTCAGCGTTCGAATCCGTTGATAGTAATACACATGCGTAGTTGCATTATTGTGATGGTATCAGGGCATTTTTACTATGAATTCTGGGGAACTGGTAACTCTTCTATTATAATTCAGTACACCAACATTATTTTGCCTCCCGCATTAACAACGTTGCAAAGGAAAGGTATTCCAAGGACTGTCAAACGTCCATTGTTCACGAGCGCACCTAACACTTGTAGAAATCGTAACAAGCGCTCAACATAAGTTACGTATATACTTACGATTCAAGTTTCGCGGACGAACCCCTGGAGGGACAATGTGATCAGTCCGTTCGTGTGGCTGCTCGGTAAGGCGAGATCCACTCTATCATCTTAAAGGGACACTGGACCAATTTTGCGTTTTATTCCTTGGGCCACATGTGCCCCTATAGGGCGCTCTCAATTTTGGTAAAAACTGTGGTTTTGCATATTTGTATTGCTTTTACGCGTATTGACACTTACCTGAAATGAATAAGCCTAAAACGTTTTTTTTGTGTAAATCAAGTAATTTTGTACTATAACCACTCCGGAGTGGTTTTATTCCAATGGCTAAGGTTCACAACTGAAACACAAGAAAACCAAAACAATTAGAGTTGTGTAAATGTCACTTTATTCCCTTCAGACTGGTCCAAGACCTTCTTATTATATATTATCATTACCTAACGGTTGGCGATTTACTGGTGGTACATAAAACAATAAATTATAAACATAAACAATTAAAATGAAGATCGTTTGACTGAAAATGAAGGAAAATGACCCATTGACCTCACCTGGAAATCAGGCACTTCTATAGGTGGCTATTATAATATTCATGGTATAAAACTGTTTTAGTGCTCAGTGCAAATCCCATTCTATCCATTTCAGCTATTTGATGAATCGTGTACATGTAAATGTACCGGTGTCTCTTTAATGCAATAACGGATTCACTTGAAACTTGGTAGGGTAATAAAGCGCGATGGCTCACAAATGATCTAATTTGCATATTTCCATTCAAATATTTGATTATTTGCTCTGCTACTTTAAAGGTGAATACGAGAGATCTTTGGGCATCTATACTAGATTGTGTCATATAGTGATTTCATATAGATAAGACCCCAATAGATTTTTTTACATTCGGCGACAAAATGCCTTAAAGTGAAAACAAAAGTCGATTTTGATTTGCTTAATTTCAATATAAAACATAGGCTGAATTTAGTATTTGCTCCTATAGTAAATTACAAATCTCAAAATGTTTGCACGAAAGAAATGATTCTCAGCTTAATCCTTTCACATGGGATATTTTTGATAGAAAGCTTTACATTAGTGCAAAAGTCAGAATTTTCACATTTTTAGGAACACCTGTTAAGTGAAATCTCTCGTTGCACCTTTAATGAAGCTAGGTGATTCACGTGAAGTTTGGCGGCGTGACACAGTATGATGGGTATTGCATGGTGCAGTGAAGTTTCTGTCACATTATCTGCACGAGTGTTAGTGAGCTCATTTGTGTATTTCCATGAAATGTGATGAATCCAGTTTACCATTCATTGCAGTGCACACATTTAATACATAAACCTAAAACCTACATGTTGTGGGGACAATTTTACTTACCGCGAAATGCTTATTAAAACTGCAACTCTATAGGAATCATAATTCATTTAAAGGCTGACTCCAGGGGGGTAGGACACGACCTGCTCGATTTGGGCTTTGGGGATTTCCAAACGGTAATTTGTGGAACTGCTATGTGCATTTACTATGGTAGCCTGTGTCTCGGTTTCATTACAAAATCTCCTCGTAAACCCTAGTTCAATACGTCTTAGTAATATCATGATAAATAAGGGATAAATTATTGACTTCAAAATCCGTCGGGGTTAGTGGATTAACCCCGCTGCAAAATAGTGTAATTTCCAATAACGGTCATTTAGATTTAAATATTCGTGACCAGGCCTAGACTTTAGGCAAGTCTGAGTGTAACCGTCCGATACGTGTAATAGCGCCCTCCTACCGTTAAGTCTTTGAAAGGACTAGCACTCGAATCGCGCCGGATGTTGATGCCGATTTGAATTCAGGCTGTTGCTGTTAGGATGACATGTCCTACCCCCCCTGGCTGACTCAGAGATTTCCCGATGAGGGCGCACTCAATTTTCAAAGAAATGTATTTTCGTAACAAGCGCTCAACATAAGTTTTAACGTATAGGGCCCATACTTATTAGAATTCGATCAAGTTTTCGCGGACGAATCTCCCTGTCTCGTCCCCTCCCGGGACAATGTGAGCAGTCCGTTCGGAAATGGCTCTGCGCGGTAGGCGAGATCCAACATCGATCATCTTAAAGGGACCTGGACCAATTTTCGTTATTATATCCTTGGGCACACATGTGGCCCCTATAGGGGCGCTCTCAATTTTGGTAAAAAATTTTTTTTTTTTTTTTTTTTTTTAAAAAGTTCTTATTTTGTATTTTTAACTGAAATGAACAGCCTAAACAAACGTTTTTTTTTTTGTGTAAATCAAAGTGAATTTTTTACTATACCACTCCGGAAGTGGTTTTATTTTCCAAGGGTAAGGTTCACACTGAAACACAAGAAACAAAAACAATTAGAGTTTGTGTAGAATGGTCACTTTATATATTTCTTATATTTATTCCCTTCAGACTGGTCCAAGACCTTCTTATTATATATATCATTACTAACGGTTCGATTTACTGGTGGTACATAAAACAATAAATTAATAACATAAACTTAAAATGAAGATCGTTTGACTAAATAAGGAAAAATGAACCAATTGACCTCACCTTAAATCATGCACTTCTATAGGTGGCTATTATAATATTCAGGTATAAAAACTGATATTTAGTGCTCAATGCAATTCCCATTCTATCCATTTCAAGCGATTTTGACGAATCGTACATGTAAATGTACGGTTTCCCTCTTTAATGCAAATACGGATTCACTTGAAACTTGGTAGTGTCAATAAAGCGCGATGGCTCACAAATGACTATTGCCTATTTGCCATTCAAATATTTGATTATTTGCTCTGCTACTTTAAAGGTGAATACGAGAGATCTTTGGGCATCTATACTAGATTGTGTCATAACAAATACAAAAAAGTGATTTCATATAGATACCCCATAGATTGTTTTGCATTCGGAAAAAACGACAGAAATGCCTTAACAGTGAAAACAAAGTCGATTTTGTTGCTTATTTCATATAAACATAGGCTGAATTAAGGTATTTGCTTCCTTTATTAAAATAACAAATTTCAAAATGTTTGGCACGAAAGAAATGATCTCAGCTTAATTCCTTTCACATGAGGATCTCTTTTTTTTTTTATAGAAGCTTTACTTATGCAAAAGTCAGAATTTCCACATTTTTTAGGAGCACCCTGCAAGTGACATCTCTCGTTGCAAACCTTTAATGAAGCTAGGTATTCATTCACGTGAAGTTGCTGTGTGACACAGTATGATTGGGTATTGGCATGGTGCAGTGAAGTTTCTGTCACAATTTTCTGCATGGTGTTAGTGAGCTCCACACAAGGTGGTATTCTATAAATGGGGATTAATCTAGTTTATTTCCCATTCATTTGAGTGCACACATTTGATACATAAACCTAAAACCTACATGTTGTGGGGACAATTTTACTTACCGCGAAATGCTTATTAAAACTGCACTCTAATCATAATTCATTTAAAGACTGACATCAGATTATATCCCGATGAGGGCGCATTCCAATTTAAAAGAAATCGGGTTTTTTGTATATACATATGTTTGTTTTTGTCCATATACTGATAGGTTGTTAAGTAACTAGCCCAAATCCGAAGTCCTTCGTCGTCTAAAAACTCACTTTGTTATATAAAATTTAAATTCCGGTCCCGTCACTGTGTAGGCTTGGTGCCTAAATGCACAAAGCGAAAAAATCCGATTCATCTCTAACTTTGGAAATTTAAAATTTATATTTCTAAATCAGCCTTTGAACTTATCCTTTACACTAATACTGTTGAAAGGTTTTACACACCAGAATAGCGCACTCTTAAAGGGTATAAACTAATCATTCTTCATGAAAAGAAACCTTCCGAAAATTACAAATTGATGTGCGTGTCCGCCCCAAACAACTTTTCCGTAATTGTTACTTTCTGGACCTGATAAAGAGAGAGATAGAGAGATTAGAGAATAGAGAGAGGAGAGAGAGAGGAGAGAGAGATAGGGTGAACTAGCGAGAAAGCGAGAGAAAATTAGATGAGGGCGCCCATTAGATAATTCCATAGATGGCGCTCTTATATTAAATTGTACATGGTACAAATCGATTGGTAGAGAAAATTCAGCAAAGCTATGGGAGCGGTTTACGTCGGTCGGATTGGGAAAAAATAAACCAAATTTCGCATTCATCATTATTTATGATTTTCTTTCTCCGTTTAACAATTTCAGGTTCCCCTTCTATTTGATGAAATATTCTCTCCCCTCGCCGCTTACCAAAATCTTTAGGCATTTTTAGTTTCGCACGTTATTTGCATTTGAATTGCACTTTTTTGTACATGGACATGGCTTTTTAACAAAAACATGTAATATCACAGGATATTTTATTCGGTCATAGCTAACACACTTCTAGGTGCGACTCAAAACGAATTGAATCCGTAGCTTCATTTTCTACACTGTTCCAAAATACGTTACATAACTTCTCTTAGAAGGGGGTGAGTGGAAAAAATTAATTTTGAAGAGAGAAACGTTTGGCTTCCAAAAATATACTTTTGGCATCACGCACCCCCTTTTCAACAACGATGTTGCAGAAAAAGTGGCACTTTTCCGTATTCAAAGTCTAAAGTCAAGAATTATCGACTGACAGCAACCTTTGATTTTCTTTAGTCATTGCGGTCGGAATAAAAAACATTAAAGGCAGACCAACACACATAACGATGTAACTTTCCATTCATACTAATCAATAAATTCATTTTTCTTTGATATCGCTCATTTTTTACTGAAGAAGGAGGTAATGTTTGAAAGCCTGTCCAATTAAAATTAAGCTTAATTGTTTTGTTATCAGGTGAGACTCAATAGTCACCGTTTCCTTCATCGGCAACTGGCACCCCCCTGCTGTCCGGGCAGCGTTCTCTGGCCGGCCAGGTGGCGCCGTGCCCTTTTGCTTGCCACTTCACCCCTTCCCCCCCTTGGGTCCAACCACCCCGCTATTTATTTGGGTGGTGTGACGTCTTTCATGCCCCCTCGGTTCCCCCCCCCCTCTGGTTTTCCTGTGTTGATTGTATGTGCTTTGTTATCGATCCCCGCTGGATTTGTCCCACCCTCCCCCGATAGGTCCTTCCCGATCACTTTGGATTTCCGTTGTCGCGTTGTATTGTGGCCCTTTTTCCTCGGTTGCATTCCCCCCCTCTTTAGTCTTTTTCTATTTTCCTGTGTGTGTTTTTGTTTCCCTTAGTGCTTCGGATGTTGTATTTGAATGCCGCCCTTCCTTTCCTAATTCCCCCCCCCCCCTTTTCCGGTCTAAATTTCCCCCCGCCGCTTTTGTTGGGTCCACTCTTCCCCTGGTATGAGTAGGAAGGAAACTATCTATTCCAATCGCCCCTTGTGTATTAGGTGCCCCGCCTGTTGATGTTGGGTGTGGTCCCTTATCTAAGGTTGATGTCTGTTATGGCCGGCCCCGCCTCTTATGATTTACATGTCGCTTGTATTCCCCCACCGACTTTGTGCATGGGTTTGTCTATTTTTCCAACCCTCCTTGTTTCCCATCCCCCTCCGTGTGTTCCGCCGGCACATTACAATCATTGTAAAAAAGCGTTTTACACATGCTGTTTTACCAATTTGCTGATGTTCTGTTTGATTAGTGTGGTTCCAGCTCGCTGGATAATTCCATCCCACCAAGTGAGCCAGTCTAGGCGTTCTCCTTAATGTGTCGAATCTGCTTCAAAATTTCAACCTGGTGACACCCCCTCTCATCTCATTGTTTGTTTTTTCACTGCAATAATATTGTCATGTTTGTTTTTTGTTTGCCTATGAGTTAATGTTTAATGCTAATTTATACTTCAATGAATAAAAATGAAAGGAAAAATGACATCGTTGTTGTAAATTGACACTGCTTAACTTTAGACCTGTAAAATACTGCAAAGTGTCACTTTCTCTGACAAATTTTTTGAGAAAAAAAATGAAGTGTGGCTAATACCTAAAGTGTCTTTTTGAATGCACAACTTTTGTGGCGAGCCAAATGTTTCCTCTCTTCCAACTTTTTACAATTTCCCAAACATCCAGTTCTAAGTGAAGTTAGACAACGAAATGTCCTCGGATTTTAAGGGAGGGGCGGCCTATTTTTTGGAAACCCTTTAGGAATTATTTATTAGAGGCAATTGACCCAAGTTGTCGATATGTAGGTGCATTATTATTAGACAGAGTTTTGAGAGACGGTTAGGCAGTAAGTTTTTATTTATAGCGCCCACCTTTCATATACTAAAGGCTGACTCAGAGATTCCGATGAGGGCGCCCTCAATTTCAAACAAATTGTGTTTTTCGCATGTACATAAGGCTTGTCCATATACTAATCCTGTGTGAAATAGCTAAGCTCAAATCGAAGTCCTTATATAGAACCTCAAATCTTGTTTAAAAATTCGGGATCCGGAAATTTTGTTATACACAGTATCAAAATAACTGTTATATACCCCTAAATGTTCCTGCATTCAAAACGAAAAATCCGATGCATCCAACTTGGAATTGATCATTCTAGGGATATCTTTAGTTCTAGTTGACTATTTTTAATTAAATATTAAAAAAATGATATGAAATCTTGAGTCAGACTTTAATGGCAGGGTACATGTTTAGGAAAGAGATTGAAAACATCATGGGAATTGCGTGGGAGATGAAACACTTTCAAGGTTTACTCAGAAGTTAGGCTCAGAAGCTCTGGCTCGAGAAGTTAGCCAGACCAGGAATTTTGAGTGTTCACATTTATACCAGCATTGAGGCCAATATACTTCAAATCTTGCTCTTGCTGGATATGGTCCGCAATTCCACATGTTGATCTTTATTAAACAAACAGTTATTTCATAAGATGGAACTGAGGAAGCGATCATATTATTAGTTATAGGATATTAAGCCTACAAACAATTTCACCAAAACACAGGATTTTCAGGGGAAATCTGTCGTTAACATGGTGGTAAGGGTGTCCTTTGTATAATCTTTAAGATTAAACCACACCACTTAGGGCTTCACAGTTTATTGCTACATCTTTAGCTATCTCTTGTTGTTACATCTCTATCTTAGTTATAAATTACACGCATTTCTCAGCAAACGTTGTGTCAATTATTTTAAATCAAAATGCTTTAGTGAAACTCGATAGCACTTTTAAATCGCGTTAGTCTGTGCATGCAAAATTAAGGTTATATAACAATTTCTAACAATAAGCCTCTATATGAAATTAGAAAATCCAGATCCTATATTAATTTAAAGTTCATACATTAATTCTTCTCTGTATCTATTCACCACCCAACAAAAAAAATAAGACTGTTGTATTTTTATAGAGAGAAGAGAAAAGCAAGAATCACGGACAGATTTGTCGGTAAAACCTTAATATGCGCAGTATGGGTTTCCTCTCTGAGGAATGCATTAATATATGATAAGGCCGACGATACCAAAAATACTTATCACATCACAAACTTCTCTTTGAAAGTTTTGAAACTCTGAGGGATGAATTTTGAGCTCAAGAATAGTTATTTTTACTGTTCAAGGCGATATAGGTTTTAAACGAAACGATGATAGTCAAAAACACTGTTTTGTCTGCATCCCAGATAGTAAAAGCAGTAGTTAGTAGGTATTAGGACACACCCGACCGTGGATAATTGTTCTTCATGTGTCTCACCACTTAAGGCCAAAGTCGAATGAAGGTCGAATAAGGAAATTCAGAGTGGTTCTCCTTTTTATTTTTCGTTTGGTTCTTTTTGAAGTCCTATGGTTATATATATTTGTATTTATCAATATTGAGTTGTTTATAAAAATGAGTTATTCTTCCATTAATTATTATTCTATACTGGTAATCCATATGCTTTTCGATTGTTTACCTCCAACAAAGATATATAATATTGTACCCAACTCCAGCTAATAATATAATAATAATAACAATTAGAATAATAATGATTAAAATAGTAAAACATGCGAGTATCAAAATTTCAAGGTTAGGTGGCAAATCAAGCTTGACTTTTCTGAAAGGGCGCTTGTTGAAGAAGATAATGCATGGGCGCTTGTATCTGATCGCCAAGATTTCTGACAGAAAGTCCGTAAATCTGGTTTACTACGCCTTCATGTTCCGCTGTCATCAATAATTGTCTTTGATTTTGAGTACATTACACAAAATATTGCACGTTTCTTGCAATTGAGAGGAAGTTGTGGTTATAAAGCAAAGGATGCTGAACATTAGTGTGTCCTTAGGAGTCAAAGTCAATTGCAGCGTGTGGAATGCGTTTGTATAAAAAACTTAACTGTTTATGTTCTACAATAAAAGGCACAATGGATAGGAGCAAAGTCATGGAAACACAAAGACAATGCAATAGAGACGATATAAGTAGTAACACAAAACACAAAATCAAAGAGGAACCCAAACACAAGTCATAGCGACAAATACAATGTACCTATTTGTCTAGATGCCGTATAATGTGATTACGTCAAAAAGAGATTAATAGGAGACGCAATGGTAACAGAAACACAGTCATATAGAGACCCAAAACCAAAAGTCATAGCGACACATGCTAAAATGTCAACTATTTGTCTCTATGACGATTAATGGATACGTCAAAAAGAGATTAATAGAGAACTCAAATGAAACAGAAACCAAAGTCTCATATTAGACCCACACAAAAAGTCATAGCGACACATGCAATGTCAACTATTTGGTCTCTACATGACGTATAATTTGACGTCAAAAAGAGGATTAATATATACTCAATGAACAGAACACAAAGTCATATAGACCCAACACCAATCAAGCGACACAGGCAATGTTACGTATTTGTCAAGTTTTGACGTTTTAATGTGGTACGTCGCTCACAAAAGAGACAAATAAGGTTTTACTAAAAAATAAAAACGGTTTATTTCAGTCATGTTTGTAGCAAAAAACCCCTATATGAAACGAGTCCGTCTTTACACGCGTGTTTGTGGCTTTTTCGTATATCTAGGTTTTTGTGTTTCCCATAACTTTGGGTTTTTATGACCTGTTTCTCTCTGCTTTGTATTCTATCACATTATCTTTGTCTTTGTGATTCTAATAAAACCAACATAGCCAGAAGCGTAGCATAACATTGTTTTCTCTATAAAACACTATCACGCATCTATAGGCTTTCCATGATTATGTTTCTATATAATATTTTCCTATACTGTAGATTATAAATTGTTAGCTTTTTTTTATACAAACGGCGTTCCATAGCAGTCTGTGGCTATTAGAGGAAAGAATGAAATTAGGATGTAAACTATCCGGGAATTAAGCAGGTCCGTTTTTGAATTTCATTTATTATAAAATCCGGCACAATATGTTTAAAGTTGACAGGAATACAATTTAAGATTAAAAAAACAAAACAAAAACAAACAAACAAATAAAAACCTACAGGTGTTAATGTGTTATGCTAGTTTATCAATTGTTCGTGAAAGTCACATATGAAAAGCCGAAATCAAACTGAAAATGACTTTACTTATATTGTCCACCAGAATATAAATGTGACGCGACCTGCGTTCATTAAGAAACACGTTTAATGAATAAGTGGATGGATGAATAATGGTATAAATAATGGATGCATGGAATGGATGGATGGAGGATGGAGGATAGATAGCTGGTTGGACGGATGGATTGATGGATGTAAGCCCATGGATGCATGACTAAGACTGAGGAAGTCGATGAAGCGTCGTTCCATAAAAGCACCCCAAAAAAAAATGTAGAATGCTCCAAAACTTAACACAGGCCGAGGCGGATTTAAGGAAAAGGCCCGGTCCAGCAAATTTAGCGTCAAAGAAGCAACGCATAATCGCACTTTAATCCAAATCGGCCGCCATATTGAAAATCTAAATTTGAACTACGAATAGCACATAAGTATGGTTGGTTTTTGGGGTTGCGGAAATCCATTTCTGCCATCATTGCATGATTGGAGATCAAGGCCACAGGTTTATGGCAAGATCAAGGTCAACATAGTAAATTGCCCGAAAACACCGTGTTTTTCACACACATTAGAAACAATTATCATGTATAACCACTTTTTTAATGTTAAATGTTTCGCTTTGCTAAGGGACTCTGGTGGCCACTACGATGTGGTCGTTGAAGGGAATACTATCGTATCGGAGGTCCTATACTCTCATGTGAATGCATTCTGGATCTCCAGTGATCACACATCTAATGAAATGCCAGTTAGTTCACGATCGCATATGTTCAAACCAACAATTAGTGAAGAGTGTCGAACGTTTGCGCTCATATCCACTACTGCTGGGGTCTCATGGCAAATATTAACACATTTTCAAGAGTCCCAATAGAATTTCTCCTAATTGGTGTCAGACTGCATGAACTTTCAGAAGATCGCTATCCCATCGAGTATATTGCTGCAGACTTTGATGGTAACTGGTCATTGTATTTTGCATGGGATAAGATGTTATTTGAATTTCATGCCAACACTTATCATTCAGTATGGCCAACCATGTATTTCTAAAAGTCGCCTACCCCACACTACTGTCGCTTCTTGTAAAGGCCTCGAGCATTGTGACAGAGGCCTATTAGGACTGCCTATTTGAGTGGAAATGTGGGCGTGTCAAGATGCTGAGTGTCGCCAAGTGGAATCTTCTAACTCCGCATGTTATCATGAAAAACAGAAATATAACTTACAGAACCGCAAAGGTATACCATTTCCACGAAGACCATTGCCCTGCACAGGGGGAGGCAAAGGTTGCTAGCTCCGTTAGATGTTTTTGCCAAAAGAGCTATAACAAATGACCTTTGCAGTATAAACCTGGAAAACAAGAAAAAAAAAAAAAAAAAAAAACAGCACTAATTGGTTTTCTGGCTGGCAACACTAAGCTGGCAAACAATCTTCACCCAATGGCTACCATTCACAGGGAAAATGTGCTAACCCATCTAACCGACACAATGAGTTTGCTTGCTTTGTTGAAAAGCGACAATTCACCAATGTCCATTACAACTTTAGTAGGAGGCAAATCCATCAAATTGTGCAATCTGGAAATAACTCGCATAGTATTCGACAGCTACAAATGAATTTCAGCATCAATGAGGCTGGTAGATCCATAGGATGGTAAGATATCCCTGTTGACTTGATTCATCGTGGATACGTCTGGTGCCCATTCAACTCAGCTGACATGTAGTTGTCAACAAACAAGACGGTGCTGGGCGCAGGGTGTGTGGGCAAGACTGCAGGGTCCTCTGAGTGGGATGATGGTTAATACAGAGCAATATCTGTGTGCACTGAAGCTGACTGGATCACCTGTGAGTGACCTGTCCCCTTCTCAGGGTTGTTTCTGTGTCAATGACACAGACATTGACGCAGTCTCTTCAAATGCACAAGGCGCGTGTGATAGTATTCTACAATCTGCCTTTGCATTTGTGAGAAATTTGTTGGTCGATGATTCAAGTCCTTGAAGCCCACCGAGTCACCACTGTATTGAGCTTACTGAAGAAGATTGTTGGTTGCAAAGATCCCACTTTATGATGAAGTCCAAAAAGTTGTCATTGGACCCTCTTGAGCAAATGTGTTAAATATTGGACACATTGGACAAATCCTTCTCAGTACACGCTTACATGCATGTCACTTCAGTTGTACAGTAATCCTCATCAAAAGGTCAGTACAGTCATTGTAAAAATATCACCAATTCGTAGTGCGGTGAGGTTAATCTGGGTCAATCGACAGATTAAGGTTAATAAGTCAACTCTTGGTAGATTTTCTAAAAAAAATTGCTCTAGGTTTTCCTCGGCAATTAATAATCAACGAAAGACAGTTTGCAATTTGCCATTGAGAAGATGTCAAAAAGTCACTATTTGCAATTCTATGATTTCAATGCCACAACTTGGGCTAGGCAGGTCCATGATGCCAGTGTTCAAACGACTGTACAAAGTTCATAATGTGGGCCATGGTAATATCTGAAGGATATGGATATGAGGTGAATCCAATCTTGCTCAAAGTGGTTTTATCAAAACACATGCATCTACCCGCTCAGAAGCCAGCGTGTACAACGCAGCGTGCAGTGTAAGACTTGCTGAACTACGTCTAGAGGGGTGTGCCGTGGCCCGGGGTCCAATGCTACAGGCAAACGCATTCTGTGAAGTATTATTGACAGTGTTGCTGCATGTTTATTCCAGTTATACAGTTATGACATTCTGAAATTAACTTGCTATTTTATACTGTACATTTCATTGTAATTTCTGCCAACCAGAAAAAATTGCATGTGAATACATGAAAAAAAAATGTCTATTAATTATTTAATTCCATAAATTTAATATCAAAGTTTATCTGCTAATATGTACATGTTGTGAATTAAATTACATGTGTATGCAGCATGTTGTGATTACGTCCGCACTTTTTGTTATTATTTGCATTCTTTTTAATACTAAAAACAATAAGTGTCAATAAAGGTACATCAAATGTGTACACAAACACCAGCAGTAAGTGCAATTAACCATGTCTGTGTGACAATCCCTATTACTAGTAATGGACCGTCCTTGGTGCGGGGTGAGATAAGGAAGAGTTCACTCACAATGCACTGAGTTGTCTGTGCAGAGCTATTGAGAAATGTATAGGGCCCGTTTCTCAATATGAGAACAGTAGCATAATTGAATACCTACGAAAACTTGCAGACACATGGTTTTGGTTTGTAATACATTTTTCAGCATAACAGTGGCTGACTGGACGCTCGTGCGTGATCATTGCAGAACTGAATGCCACTCCATATGAGAGTCAATGGACCTATGAAAAAAGTAAGCATTCCTTCAACAACCTGATGTAGTGACCACCGGAGAACACTATGAACGGTTTTGGCTCCGACACCTATTTCAATGAGATCGGTCACCATATCAACTGCCATAAATGTTCTGAATATCGCATTCAGTGAGTGGCGGATTTAAGGAAAAGGGCCTTGTCAGCAGCTTTAAAGTGGGGCCCCTTTAGCATCAAGAAGCACACGAAATATCGCCACTTAATGAGACTAACGCGGGTCCTGGGGGGGGGGAGGGGGGCTGAGAGCAATATTTAGGGGGGGGGACTGTCAGCAGCTGCTGACACTGCTGACTCTTAACTCCGCACTACCTGAAAACACAGGAGGATATCTTTTTGTCATTCATATAATTTAGAAGAACTAGCGTTGCACTTTGAGCAATTCTTTCCGAGCTTTTGAATCGTGTTGCTTGGCTTGATCTGATTAAGGGGAAATACAGTCGTATTAAAGGATCTTCCGAGGCGGAAAGGAAATAACTTTTTGAAAACAACTCCCAATAAAGACAAGGCCTTGTTTTTGTAACGAGACAACGTGACTGTATGGATTAGGATGCTATTTCTCGGAGATGGTTAAAAAGGTTGGAAAGGTCATGAAGCACTTGCTTATTTATTCTCTTCATGCAAGCAAATGAGTTACAAAATGAGGGGGAATCCAATGTTACGTCACCTTTGAAATATAAATAATATTCAGCCGCCAAACTATGGTAAATGGCGTAGAAAGCGACATACATTCATTATAATTTGTTGTGTGTAAATGTAAATAATGATAATCGTACCAAGACACGCTTGGAGCATGAGGGTAACATCTTAGATTGCTGGACACGCGATTGCATTAGGCTGACATTTGATGTTGAGCTTTAGTACAGAGAAACTTTTCAAGTCCGTACATCGCACAGTGTTACCACCTATCTGTAATACATTTTCAACATTTACGTAGTTATCCATGAGCATCTTTTTTAAAAAAACACCACACAAGGGAGCTATACAATGAGGCGTAATAAGGGGCTCAATACTCAAGCTAAAAAAATTATATCCAAGCGTGAAATTGTCAGAAAAAGATGCTTTAGAGTATGGAAAAATGCCTATCAAGAAAAGTCCCAATAAACCCCCCCCTTTTGCTCTGAATATCAGTGGGTAAAGTTGACATGGTTAGCAGTGGTTTTTGTACTTCACGTCCACGATATTTTTAAGGTTCATCATGGTCGTATCTGTTTATAGGTTTTCACCGTTAATTTAATTTTGTAACTCGATGGCATTTTATTTCATATTGGTTAGGTTATAAGTCGTCTTAGAAAAATTGAATTGTGCATTTCGTGAAATAAGTTTCGTCAATATGTTGTGTCAGAGTATGGACACTGGCATTTCATATATTGGTCATTAAACTTCGTCCTTGGAACATAGAGAATTCGTCTCACATGTTGGGTCGGACGGCACTGCACAAAAAATACAATTCGTCGTTTCATTAGTTTTAATACTTTATCAATGCAATTCGTCCCACAGTATTAAACAAATGCGTGTAGACCTATCTCCGTGTTAAAGTAAGCGCCCGACAACAAAATGATGGGTAGGTAATCGGATGAAAGTCTAACATCAGTGATTCAACATTGGCCTAAGCAATTACAATATGATATTATAACAGAGCTAGTCTGAAAGACTTTTGCTGTTCAGTTTTAGATTTTGGCATTATTAACCATCGTAAGCCAAAAACAAGGAAAAACTTGGTACAAGTCCCGTTCGTTGTTACATTTATTTAATGTCAATTCATTAAAGAAATTTAAAAAGAAAACATTAGTAAAAGAAAGTCAATAAACAAAGAGAAAATATAAAGATGTAAAGTGATGAAAAAACACGAAAAGAAAGGGCGAGGTGGAAAAAAAAATATACATATAAAGCATAGTTCTATCTATACACATCATGCATTTGATTCAAGAGTTCGCAAGTGTTATAGGGGGACACAGGCCGGAAACCCAGCCTGGTTGATACTCAATATTGTGGCAGCTTTGGTCAGCTTGTCTGCCCAACGCTGATTTTGTCCACACGGGGCCCGCGTCTGGCTGGTTTTGTGGTCTCCACTAGTAGGGGTTGGGGGGGTGGGGTAAGGGAAAGCCTCCAAATTGTCCTTCGCTGTCTGCCATTTCAGCATAGTCGGCCTTGTGTGCCAGTTGCTGCGGACGGCACCGGGGACGTCAGCACCTTATAGCCAATAAGGCTTCCCGGTCGCGGTGGTTTGGTTTCTGGCGGGAATGTTGTAACCTTCGCATTTTCGGCAGAGTGCAGGCCAGTTGTGGACATGTGAAATATTCACTCCCACCCCCCCAATACTTATTGGGGAAGGGTGGGGGGGGGGGGGTCGCTCTGAAGGTCAGAGCTCTCTGGGGTTTTGTGGGGGTCGTTTGCAGAGCGAGTGAGTGTAAGGGCAGGCAGGGGCGGCGGGTTACCCTGGTGGGCTGGAGTGGGGCGGGGGAGCCACTCAGCACGACTTTGCACAGTTCTGGTCAGCATGTGGCCCTTGAGGTAGACGAAACTTAAAGGCGTTTTTTGGGGGGGGGAGGGGAAGGGAATGGCGTTAGTAGTATGTCAGCACTATATTGCATAGGTTTTGGGTGTGTTTGTGGCAGATTCCGCTCATATGGGGGAGTTGGGCCTTGAGCTGCGAGTCAGAGGCCTCTTACGTGAAATAGTGAAAGAGAATGTGAAAGAGTCCGAAGCCTGTGCGGATGGTTTTGGTTGTGTGAGGTGGACTCCGCTCGCAATGAGGGAGTAGGCCTCTTGAAACTGGATGCTAGACATTTTAAAATTGTTGTGGTTGTGATGGGATCAAGTTGTGAGTGTTGTGATTTGGGCCCTTGCATTGGGGGCGGATATCTACATAGGGGCGTGCTCGGCGCACGAACTTCCTTGCATGGGAGA
>JAMKCH010070162.1:0-19846 GCA_023653785.1 Ophioderma brevispina | reverse complement strand
TTTTCGATTCTGATGTTAGCAAATCACTGATAGTGCTTTAAATAAGTGTTAGGCGACACCATCTGCAGTGGTGGGTTTGCGTGGAAGCTAGGCTGATGGTAATTTGCTGGGGATACACCATTTTTGAATATCTATATGACTAAAAAAACGAGAGGGGTTGTCTGTCTGTCTATAAAGATATGCGTTTCGTTGACTAAGGAGCTGAATTTGGCACGTGGGTGAAGAAAGAAGAAGAAAGAAACGACAGTATGGGGGTTTCGGCTTTCTAAACCGGGAGGCTAGCAGACATTGCAATACATCTCCAAATACAAAAAGGTTGAGTGATTAAATATGTTGACAGGCTGGACAGGGACCATAAAACGTGATTCTTTAAGTGCTGCAAATGAGTTGCCTTAAGGAGGAGGGGCCCAGACCAAAGATTGTACAGGGTATAATTTTTAAATTGATCCCAATCCTGTTGAAAAGTAACACCACAGTGTGTGTGTCTACCATAAGGATGAAGAAAAGGTATATTTTGTCATATCTACAGTCTAAAGTTTCGAGTTATAGGCTAAAAAAAGCAAAATCAATAAAAATGGTCATTTTCAGTTGTACAGGGGTCCAATTTTAAAGTGCTCCGATTTGAATAAAATGGTGACAAATTATTGGTGGTAGTCATGGATTAAAAATAAGGAATAGTGTTGACTGTTTAAAGCAAATATTAGACAATTTTTTGAAGAGCGCCCCCCCCAATTTTTCAAAAAAAATTGAGATTTAAACAGTTGCATGGGTAAACTGGCTAGTAAATTACTCTGTGATGGTTTAAGAATCGAAAAGGTCTGTTCTCACAAACGAAGGAAATTTTGTTGTAATTAGAATAATTATTAAAGGGATCCCGATTAAAATCACGGCTGCTGGAAAATGCCTGCAAATGTGAAATAGCCGGGAATAGCGCCATGGACGTGTCTACGCTCATTACTAGGGGATCCATCAAGCCTAAAGGGCTCCAAATAGGTTGAACCCTACTAAAGATACACTAAAAGATTTGAGAGGTGTTTTAGGTCAATTCGAGGGTGCTTGCTGAGGTTCAAATCTGCTGATGCACAATTGATAATGGTGGAAAGTGGTGAATGAAATTCTTGGTTAAAGGACACTACCAGATTTTATGATAACATAGCTTTTTTTAATACGATACAAGTATACATTTTCAAGAAATTTTTTCAATGGCACATTTAAAGGTCAAGGAATTAAAAAAAAAAAAACTTGTTTGATTTTTTATTAAAATGTCCATGAATACCTCCTCTAATTGCTAAATTGATTAAAGGATCAGGAATACCTGATTTAAGAGATATAGTGAAGTAAAGCACCAATGTGGGTGAATATTTTTGCACCTAAACCTTTACACATGGATGGTGACAAACTTGTAACAATACAGCCTCAGTACGAATACAGTAGCACTAGTTTTTTCAGAAACTAAGTTCTCATTTGACAAGTTAAATAAGTGCTTAACTCCAGTCTGTCTTTCAATTGAGGGCTGCATTCTAGTTACACGATCTGTTTACTGATAACACACGAGTTTTGATTGCCTGGACAAATTTCAAGGTCATTCTTCATTCTAAAAAAGGTACGGGGGGCACAGCCTATCTGAAGTAACGTTATGTGTCTCGGCCATCAGGTGAAAAATAGGGGCCTTTCAGGTAAAATAGACCAAAAATAAGGGGTCATCAGTACACAACCTGAAAGAATGAGTGTCATTCAGTATGTAACTTTAAGAAGGGGGCCATTGAGCTAAACAAATGAAGTTTCAAATAGGAAGTGAGTCTCTTCCAGAGTTCTTCCAGCGTTAATTGCCATGAAATGATTAAAATTGTTCCAAAAATGTGTGCAATTTGAATTTGATGTTAAAAATGTTTAAAAAGTGGGGCTTTTCTGGAAAACTTGTGAAAAAAAGGGTTGGGTAGAAGGAAAGAAGAAAATGGGGTTATTGAGTATCTGAAGATTGAAAAAGAGGGGTATTGGGTAAAAGGTAAAGACCAGCAGCACAAAAATGGGGTCATTTTGTACCAAAAAAATTAAGAAAAAGAGGGTCTATCTTGAGTGCACCCACCACCACGGGAAAAGGGCAAAACTGTAAAAATGTCTTGATGGTCTGGCCTCATTTTTACAGTGGCCTCTGATCTCAGTCACAAGACAGAAAACTGGTTTAACAACTGCAGACTTGTCTATGGTGTTTCTGATGAATGATAAGTACACATAAATTGTTTGGCAACAGGGATTTCAAATCTCAAATCATAGCATCTGCAGGTGTGCTAAATACCAGTTTTCTGTCTTGTGTCAGGGCTACAGTCTTGTTCAAACTTGCCAAAATTACAATTTTTTATCCCGACAGGGGTGATTTTAGTATGCGAGTTTCCACCGTCGTCAACGAGACAAGGGGTTCTGAAACGCCTAGCAGTAGGAGACAGCATCATGAAATCAACAAGCATCAAATGATGTTTATTTGGCGACGCCACTGTGTTCAGTCCCCCATCAGTCACATGAGCTTGAAAACGACGGCACAAGTGTGACCCCCATGTCGCTGTCAAGACTGCTCGTCGATTTTTCGCCGAGTGGTTGACCCAAGAAAAGTACAGTCACATAGAATTGAAAGGACACCCGCGACGCGGACCCGACTTCTACCCAACTACACAAGACCACATTTTTTTCAAAATCGGCTTGCACGTCTTGTTCCAACTTACAAAACTTAAGATCTAGTAACACGAAGACAGCTCCCGACCCAACCACTTCCCGATAACACAAGACCGCATTTTTTTCCAAATCGGCTACAGTCTTGTTTCCAAACTTGCCAAAGGACAAGAGATGCTCAATCGCCGAAGAAGTAGGCGATCAAGAATGTTCACTGTTCAGTCTCAATCGTGCCAGGACCGTAACACGACAACACAAGTTGCTGTCAAGACTGCAAGTTGGCGACTTATCGTCTGTAGTCGCAGAGTTTAGTCGCCGATTTTACATGTCCAGTTGGCTTGCCTTTTCTCTCACGCGTGGAGCAACTCATTGCCGAAAAACCCACTTTCCACTGCACACAACTCACCTCATGACTGCCGCACCAACTCCCGGCTCGGCTTCCAACTGCTATGTGCTCAAGCCGACCTTCCCGATTCCAAAACCCGCCACGATTTTTAAGCGCAAGAAAAATCGTGGCAGTTTTTTTTTTAAACAAAATAACTATAAACAAATCTGCAGAAGACTGTACATGACAGTCCCAGACTTGCCCAACTACACCTGAAAAAGGAAAAACTGGCTCAACGATTTTTAAAAATGGCCAATTGGCAACCATCCTTGAGCAGTCTGAAGCGGTTTTCAGCAATAATGGGTAAGGCTACAGACGACTGTACAGACAGGCCCATGACCTTGCCAAACTACACAGGAACAAGAAAAACTGCTCATCGCTTTTCGAAAATTGGCAATCGGCACAGTCCTGGAAGTGGTTTTCTAGCAAAGCAAAAAATCGGCTGTGTGTGTGACTGAGCCTTTACACAAAGATCAGAAGATTCTCAATCGCCTAGGCAGTAGGCGACCCATCAAAAATCATCGAACAAATGCATGGCACTTGTTCATTTCCCAATCAGTCGCAAACCTTAACATGACCGCACCAGTTTGTGGACATGTTGCTTGGGTCACGACGCTTTCCGATTCCACAAAACCCTCCACCCTTTGTTTTTTTAGCTGCACAAAAAAATGTGGCGCGCATTGTTTCAAATTTTGCCACATGCTTCCGACCACACACTACTGAAGACACTCCCAGACTTGGCCAAACTACACCAGAAAAAAAAAGGAAAATTACTCACGATTTTCGAAAATGGGCCAATAGGCACCATTTTGAACAGTTTGGAAGCGGTGTTCTAGCAAATAACCGTTAAGACTACAGAAGATAGTACAGAACAGTCCCAGATCTTGCCCAAACTACATATGAAAAAGAAAAACTGCTCACGATTTTCGAAAATTGGTCCAATCGGCAACCATCCTTGAACAGCCTGGAAGTGGTTTTCTAAGAAAATAATAGCTGTGTGCTGAGCCTTAGAAATGATGCTCCGTGGACAGTCCTGTTTTCATGAACTTATTGTTTCATGGACCATCTCGTGAGAACCACTCAACGAAAATGAACAATTTTTCACATGCTGTTGTCTCTGGAAAACTGATGAAACCATACGATCCTTCTTTGGAAACTACTCACATAAAGGAAAATTTGGAGCAGAAAAGTATAACAACTCTAACTTAGTTAATATTGATTTTTCAATCTAATTTGGCAATAGAAAGATGCCCTTTAATTCTCATGACCCATTTTTATATACACATTACATGAACATATATCAGCAGCCCATCCTCCAGAGGATCTCTATGTGCTCTCAAATTATTTATTTTCCCTGATAATCGTTTTTTTTTCAAAACTACTTAAAAATTAAGTACAACTGTGCCACCAACGTGGGTTATTTTCTTTGGTGTTCACAATTAGCACCCTCAATTCACCTAAACACTTCCTAAACCTTTTAGGTCCTGATTAATATTGATCTTTGGCATTGTTTGATGCTGTTTTAAAATAAATAATGTAGCAGCTCAAATGTGGGGTAATTCCCCTTTAAAATTCACTTCCACCAATTTGGTGATTATGTGTGGTGTCTAGTTGAAATCAAACACCCTCAAATTGACATAAACACTTCTTAAAACCCTTTTTTAGATCCAATTAGTGGGTAGGCGGATGAACTTGGTGGGTTTGGTCAACATTCAGGGTTGAAACTTTGGAAGGTCATTTCAAGGTCATGTGGGTCATCCAAGGTCAAATCACTTAATATGTATAAGGAGGATGCAAACTTGGTGGGTTGGTCAACATGCAGTGCTCCTTCCTGCTGCTACTAGTAGTACTATGCAGTGATCATGTTTTAATTTATTAGATCGCCACTGTCTGGTACTTCCACTATTTTCAAGATACTTTTAATTATATATAGGGATAAAATGTCACACATCTACTCAGTAATGCTTGACTTGGGACTGCATTTTAATGTCTGCTGGTCTAGAAATTCAACATTAGGGTGGACAAAAATACGAGTTCAATCTGATCCAACATGACTCAATTGACATGATATTACCATGAAGCCATGTGATAACCATGTCAAAATGCAAGTAAAGATGAGAGAGAGAGAGTAAAGATCTCCAACGAGGGGTTTACAAAACCAAGCTCAAATTTCGCTATCAAACAGGCATTACCTTGTAGTGGGCTATCGGTACTGGATGTATTTGAAAAAAAAGGGGGGGGTTATTCGGTATTGGAGTGTGAAAAGTAGGGTTCATAGGCCCCCTACTCTAGTATAAAAAAATGGTTTGAAAGTTAGTTTCTTGGGAAGGCCTCCTGACTGCACGGGAAGCCGCAATAAGTTGAATTTGTGGATCAATAGCACTGCGTAAATCTGGTTTCTGGTCATGCTAAACAAAAATATAAGTTGAAAAGTGAAAGTTGACCCCCCAAAAAAAACAGGGTAGGCCTAACTTTGTATACCAGATTATGACAACTGTGGCATTATGCTTTGAAAAAGGGGGTCATTGGGTAGGGCCTATCAGATGAAAAAAAGGGGTCAGTGGGTATTGAGACCATAAAAAGGGGGTCATTTGACTTACACATGATGTGTACGATATGGGAGTATCCCCCCCCCCCGAGTACCGTACTGCTTATAATATATCACTGTGCCTCAACCTTTGCCTGAACCTTTGCCCCAGGCCTTTGCCTTGCTCTTTTATTGACAAGTGCACAGCTGGGGGAGTCCAATGTGAATCTACTTTCCATTTGTAAGTCCAATGACTCCCCCTTCGACCGTCTCACAGTGCTTGGCGTACCTTTGCAAATGGGGGGGGGGATGGAGCGACTGAAGTGTGCCCAAAATAAGCTGATTTTTCATGTTTTCCCTGTTCATGATATCTATCGCTCCTCTGCTTGGCTTGTTAGCTTAAGAGCGCCATGCTAGTAATAGGTAGTTGCCGGTTTGAGTCCGGCCAAGCGCACATTTTTTTCAACACTTGTGTGCACTGGCCATCTGCAGGAAAAGATTAATATCATCCTTTTCTACCTGGAGAATTAAAGCGGCACTGGCACATTTTCACAAAATATGAAATTTCTTCAATTTGCTCTCAAATGATATTCTAGGCCATTGGAAGAACAGACATAAAAATAACATACCCAAAACAGATAGGGACATTGATATGAGAATAAAGACATCCATGTAATTTGTAGGCCAACTTTTAAGTTTTCCATAACTTCAATCAACAAATGTGTATATTACATGAATATTTTTGACTCATACTCACTGATATTAAAACCACAAAGGTTATAGACTGGTCAAACAGTGTGCATATCGTGAGAAACATGCATACGGAGTGCGTGTTCTTGTGTTAAAAGCCATTTTCGTCGTCTGCTGAATTTAACGTCGCCGGCGACGTTAAATTATAAAATCGTTCTGTTTACCCATAAGGAAGCTGATTTGGTCTTAATCATTTTGGGTGAGGGCTTTTGTATATAAAAGCTTTACAACCCTGCAAAAATATTGTGCCAGTGTCTCTTGAAGTTGAAGTTGTTACAATTTCAAACAAGTTTCTTGTTCATCTAAGTCACTTCAGTGTAATCTATAACACTATTCTTGACAAACATAGGCCTACAGTGCACAAAATGCAATTCCATTGCTGTGCAGAATTAACTCTAATTGTAGGGTTATGAATGAGAATCCCATTCTAGAAGTTTGGGGAAGAAGGTTTAAAGATGTTTTTATATAGTTTGAAGGGTGCTGAATCAGAATTTTTGGGTCCAACCTCTGGGAAATGTGGGGAACTTTGTAAAATAAGGGGGTAAAATTAGTACAGGGGTAATTTTGAAATCAGGTCAAACTGTGTTTAAATGTACACCAATGTATTTGTCTCATTATATGGATTAAAAAAGGTATAGTTTGTATGGGTTCTGACCTTTAGTTACTCGGCTATAGCCCTGATAAGGTTCAAGGTCATTCTAGGGCAAAAAAATCCAGTACTCAGATTTTGTTAAAACCGGTGTCAAATTATTGCCCTGGTCATACTGAAGCAGAAAATTAATTTCAATTCTTTGGGTGACAGCTCTGTATACAATTTGCGGTCAAGTTTTGGTGACCCCTGTAGACCCTTGTTACATTTTTCCCACTGATTACAAAACCAAATACCAAACATTGTAAAATAAGGCAAGACGAACAATTTGACACCGGTTTCAACAAAATTGGAGCACTGGGTAACATTTACCCCCAGGATGACCTTGAAATAGGGCTGGTCAGAACCTGGACAAACTATGCTTTTTTAATACTGATAATGAGAAAAATACATTGATGTACATTTAAACACAATTTGACTTGATTTCAAATTTACCCCTGTACAAATTTTACCCCCTTATTTTACAAAGTCCCACACTTCCAAGAGTTGGACCAAAAATGATGATTCAGACCTTCCAAACTATAATTTCAAGATTTTTTTTTTTTAATTTCAAATAATTATTTCCACATCAATGAACAACATTAACAATATATAAAATAACATAAAAACAGTATAAATAGCAATGAGGTGGAGGGAGGAGGGAGATGCCAAGAAGGCCAGAAAGGGCAGAAGCGGTCACCCCCCAATTGAAAACTTAACTTGTTCTTATAATAACATTTAAACATAAAAAGAATCAGAACTTATATAATACATTCAAACAAGGGAACACAAACGGCAAGCTCCAAGGGAAATATTTATAGATAATTTTGCTATGAATGATAGCCATATTTATATTTTTTTGAAATCTGAATTTCTTTAAATTTGTAACGTTTTTGAGATATCTGGGATGAGTTCCACAGACTTGGCACTTGATCTGACTCTTTGAGAAGCAAACTAGTTTTATTTCTGCAGTCATAATATTGGCCATATCTCGTTCCATAGTCAGAAACATTGATCTTTTATGAAAATAATCATGCAAATTGATTGGAAGGGTTATGGTTTGAAATTTATATATAAATATTTCCCAGTTCTAGTGTGAAAATTATATACATTAGGAAATAAGTTCTCTAGATAATGGCTTACTGGACTATAAAAGGAACATTAAAAATTTCGGACAGCCCAGTTTTTGTAGTAGTTTCAAAACATTACCAGGTATGGTCTTGCACGAATACCCCAACACAAATTCCATAATTTAAATACGGTTAAGATAAGTGTTACAGTATAAGGAACGCAAATTCGTTTTGGGTATTTATAAGTGTTTAAAGTTTGTTCAGATACCAACATTTCTGGATACGTTATTTGAAGCGATCGAATGATTCTGTTCCATTCCACGTTAAATTCTCGTCAATTATGAACAACTAGGAGAATTTTGTTATTCTACCTGGTAAGAGGTCCATCGAGTGAAAAATTGTGATATTATTTTCATATCTTGCAGTTGTTGTTGGAGGGGTACCCATATCATAAAAATTGTTTTACTAGCATTTACTGACAGTTGTTCGCTTTGAACCAAATTTGTAACTATTGGAAGGCCCCTGGTTTATTAAATCAACCTTACTTTCAATTTCATTATTGAGTACCAAAAATAGTTAGTGTCATCTGCAAAAAGTATAAATTTCCAATATGATGATGGATTTATAATATCATGATATTAATATACACAGAGGGCCTCCTAATTATTGAACCTTGGGCACACCACATTTTATGTTTTTAGATCAGATTCATAGGACTTATAAAATACAATTGCTTAACTATTTAGAAGATAGTTTTTGAACATTCCATTGCAACTCCTCTAAAGCCATAATGTTCCAGTTTATTAAAGTAAAATGTTATGAATCTATTGTATCAAGCTGAGACAAAATCTAAGTATATACCAACAGGGTTCATGCGTTCTACTGCACTATTAATTTTATCTTACTAAGTCTCTAATTGCCATGAAGTTGAATGGTTCTTTCTAAAACCGAGTGTTTGTTATTTTTAAATGCGGTTTTGTTCCATATGTGTACACATCTATTGAAAACAAGTCGTTCAAGTATATTAAGAGAAAACAGGGCAGATCGAAAATGGTCGGTAGTTGAATAAAATATGCGGCATTATCTTTCTGGATATGGAAACTTTGCAGTTTGGAATTCATTGACATTTCCGGTTGAACTGAAAGGTTAAAAATCATAGCAAGTGTTACTGGCTTCCTAGCGGTTGCGGTACATTATAAATTGCCGATGTATCATGCGCTGAGTTTGTTTGGTCAATATTTACTAAGGATTTTTAATTATTGCATCTTCAAACAATTGGTTATAGATAATACTATTTGGAGTATGTGATTTTAAAAATCATAATATTTTGACGGGCAGAAACATTTATATTAGAAGCAAGTTTAGGGCCTATGTTGACAAAAAAGTCATTAAAAACTATTGGATATAAGTGGGGATCTGTAACTTTCTCATTGCAGTCATTTTGGAAGGGTCTTGGTTTGCTGATTTTTTTCCACGCCAATAATACCATGATAATTTTACAAGTTGCTGGGATGTTGTCTTTTTGTTGCTGAAAATTTATTTAATAGTAATTGCGCTTGATTTACGATAAAGTGTGTAATTTTTTACTAAAGCTTTGTATGACCTAGCCTTCTTCAGATGGAGATTTCAAGGATTGCTGTATAATGTATTTTCTTGGTTGTTAATGCTATTACTAATCTTTTGTATCCATGGATATTAATGGATCTTCCTTCTGTGGGGTGTGTATAAACAAACACATTTCAAACCTTCTTCCCAAACTTCTAGAATGGGATGCTGATTTATAACCCACTATAAATACCACAGAAAGGGTCAGTGGAACATGTGGCAGCACTAGACCTCTTTTCTGGGGGGGGCAAAAAGGGACAATTATGGGGGGGGGTGGCCAAAAATATCAATATTTGGAGGATTTAAAAACAATTTTGCCCCAACATCAATGTTTTCCCAAAATTTGGTGATTTTTGGCCCCAAATCAACAAATTTTGCAAAAATCCTCATTTTTCTCTTCAGGCCGGGGGGGGGGGGGGGGACTAGGGGGCAAGAAAAAAATTGGGGGTGGCAAAAGCCCCCCAGCCCCCTTGGTGCCGCACTGCCTGGAAATCACTAACTGAACGCAGCAAGCAGAAAGCAGGAGGAAAAACGGGCAAGAGGAGAGATACTAAACAAGTGAGCCTCTATAAGTGGTTAGTGTGGAATGAAGTGAGCCCTCATTGTTTTTACTCTCCTAAAGAAAATGTGACGTGTTTAAAGACTACCACACATGGACAACAGGATTACAACATGCAGAAAAAATTCATAATCACAAAATGATTTCAAATTGTAATAACAGTTCTTAACCATGTATGGCGCATTAAATGCCAAAGTTGTGTTTTTGAAACAGAAGTTATTCCCCAGAATCCTAGAGTGCGAAAAATATTTCGATTTGATTGCCATGTTCACTAAATATGCCGGATTAAATGAGCTGGCGATAGATAGCTTGCCGATTGCATCTCAGAAGGAACACAGACACAGGAACGCCACAAATGACTCCAAAATAGCCACTTAAGGACAGTGTCAACCCTAGTGCTTTTGTTTTTACACAAATTTCTGATTTTTGCACCATTTTAAACATGAACCTGTGTTCTACCGTTACCAACAAAGGTTATCCAATGCAGACAATCCTGAGTCGTATTTTTTGCCGATTTAAAACAGCTATTTGACCATTTAAAGTCACAAAAACCACATGGTCTTAACGGCAGGAATTTAAGCACATTACGCGCCGTCAGGCGCAAGGCGCAGCATCGCGTCGCGTGGTGAATTTTTGCTACGTAATGAAGCATGTGCGTGTTTTAATGTACTTTTGCACGAACGCATCTTGGAAAAACAAAAAATAATATTTGAAAATGTAAACAAAGCACTAATTTAGACCAGATGAAAATTTCAATTTCTTCTGATTTCTGAAGTTGAAGACAAAAGAGGTTTGATTCAATAGTGCATAAAGATGTATTTTCATCACTTGCACAACATACTAAATTTTGAAGTTAAAAGGTAAAGTTATTGAGAAAGAGACAGCTTGAAATGGCGTGAAAAGTCACTTTTTACTAAAACACAGATTTTCTCAATGTTCAATTTTTGCAAAATTTGGCAAATTTTCAGACAAGATAACTCCAAAAATACCTAAGTAAAAGGTAAGGTTTAACTTTCCTACGATAGCAATCGGTCTTCTCTAGGGACGGTTTTCTCAATTTTTCATTTTTCGATTTCTAACTAAAGATATTCTCCAATATATACTCAAATTTTGGAAAAGAAAGGAAAAATCACGCTTTTTTGACATTTTTCCTTATATTTCGAAAAAACCTCCCTAGACAAATTTGTCTTGTTTCTAAAAAATAACATTCAAATTGTTTTTGTTATGCTGTCTGAAAATTTTGGGGCAAAATCATGTTTTTTTAGTATTTTTCTCAAAATACAGAAAGTTTTACATTAATCTGATGCCATCATCGGGTTCATCGTCCAATTTTCTTTCTAGAAATGTATACTTTTACATACAATAATCAAATATTTGCAGAGTTACAAACCAAAATAGATACTCGAAAACTCAAGGTTCACACTGCCCTTAATGAATTGCTGGATTTTACTCTAAATGTTTATGAGAGAAAAGCGCAGTGATTGTGTGGACCGGAAATGAGATAGCGTCAATGGAAGATGAGAGCAAGTCCATCGCTGTTTGACTCGGGAAATTGAATGGTAATAAAGTGGTCATGTGGTAACTTGAAAAGAACTTTTTATCATACCGTTGACATTACACTGTTGGCAAGTGGAATGTGAATAAGTATTCAGACATTATTTGCGCAAACCATGTATTTTATGCAGATGTCTCAAAATTTTACTCTTTTTTAAAGAACCACTGTCTTCCATTGTTGTTATCTCCAGTGGCATCCCGGGGGGGGGGGGGGGCAGGCGGCCCCCTGTGGGGAATCTTTCTTGCCCCCCTCTTCACCCTGAAAAATGAGTGATTTACATAGGCCATATATTATTACTAACAATTTTAATAATGCTTGCCCCCTGAAAATACATTGTGCCTCCCTTGCCCACCCCCCTGAAAAAAAGCTGGTACGCCAGGGTATCTCTTCTGGTCGCGGCGCACAAGACCATGTTTTTCTCCCATAAACAAAATCCTTCACCCCATACAAATTCATGTAGTGCTATTGGGAGTCATTGTGTTGTTCCTGGGTCACAAGTTTCAATCGCCAGCTCTGTTAATCGCCATTATTTAGGGAAACATGGCATTCAAATTAAAATGTTTTTGCACTCAGGATTCTGGGGAATAGCATTTTGTTTGAAATATAATCCAGTTGTCTAAGAAAGTGGTCATTGTTGACACTAATAGCAAAAAGAAAAATTGTGTACCAACAAGCTCATATTGGCTATTGGCAGGGGGGACCTGTATCTCATGGCACCACCTTAATCATCCAAATTGCTTCTAGGCCTTTCAACCCTTTAGTTGTTTACATTCGTTATGTGCTCTTAATCGTGAATCCATTACGTTATTTTCTTTAGCAAGCTTCCCTTTGAATTACTTCTCACTTTCTTGTCATTACCCTCTATGGACTCTTCACACCGGATTTTATGGTTGGCCTTGTGCATTAATTACACTGCTTTTTCCATTGTATAATAAGCTTTTCACTTTTTCCTTAACCCCTGGGTATAACCGGGGATTTTATTGGTCACACATAGAGTACATGTGTATTTGTTGTCCAATCAGAGACTTGGTAAGAATGTTGAAGGTTGGTAAACATATAAGATGTGTGTTTTGAGTGGTTAATCAAAGGTTTGTATCATGCATACATCAAATAAGCCAATCAGAGACACATGTAAGAAAAGTGGTAGACCTCCAGGGGGTTAACCCCTGGGCACGACCTGCCCTATCTATTGGCACATGTGTGGTCCCCAAGCATGGAAAAGTTCTTAATACTACTGACAAAGAAAAACTTACACTAGCTCTCAGTGTTGTAGTAATCTTAAAACTCACATTTTCTGCTGAATTGCGCTTGTTCACATGTGCTATAATTGGCTATGTTATGCTATGGCAACAATACACTAAAAGACACTATCAGTGATTTGCTAAATCGAGCAAATCGAAAAAATAATCAAAATCAGATTTGCATGTACGTAACAAGTAGGTATCCTAACATACCCCGGACAATTGATAAGACCAGAAGCACCTAATAAGGACAGAATCAGAAGATTTTAGTCATACTGTCCCTACGGATACTTACTACAACAGTAAATTGAAATGGAGAATTCTGATCTGTGGAACACTGCGTGTTCTTCCTTTTCTGTTATATTCTACAGCTGAAAAGGTAACTATGAGAATTCTACAGACTTAAGTTATCCTTCACTTTGAGTATCATGAAGTCTCAAAGATTTTTCAAATTCACTGATAGGTAAATGTTTCCCTATTGTTAATCCTTTGTTCTTTAAATGCACCTATCTGTACCACATGGTCATTGGAGTTGTTAGCATTAAAAATTTAGTTTTTTTGTTTCTTTTGAGTTATTCCCTTATATTATAGCTTATTTATAGAGCGAAGTTAGATTTTTGGGTACAGCCCTTGCCGCGGCCGTCACACACATGTGAGTTCCCTCAATTGAAAACCCTGACTATCCCCTCTGGAAAAGCATGTAGATTTTGTTGGTAAAAATAATGATCGATTTTGGACATCCCAATTCGAATCAAAAGAGTCGAGAAGATTCACCTAAATCATGGTGGTACAGTGGTTTTAAAAAGAGATACTTAGTGGTCTATTTAGTGGTCATTATGTATGTTATGTCTTGTTATGCACTGGTCAATTCAATACCGCCCTGGGGGTCCCGGGACATAGCGGGTTATATGCCGGGACATAGACGGGCAGTAAAAAAAAGTATTGCCATGCAAGACGGGATGTAGCCGGGACTGGGCTGGGAATGTACGTTAAGCGTGCTCGCCCTGCCGGAACAATCATTGGGTAGCTGGACTTAAGTGACAGGAGGAGATTTTTTTAGGATACATAATTCTCTCAAATGTCACGGAATCAGTTGTAGACCACCTATCGAGAAGATTCTCGAAGGGCGATTGACAAACAAGTACAAAAGAAAAAAACAAACTTGTTTTGAACTGGCCTGCATCGTAATACGTCCCCATAGCAGAACAGTGCTTGACTTTCGTCGTGCGGGACAGAAAGTACTCAAATCATATCTTACACATAAAGACGTGTATTCGGCTGAGCATTTCAGGTGTGATCATAATACATTGGTAAGCATCCAAATATGCAAAAAACCTGGGGGTCGCAAAAATTGGGTGCGCTTCTCCCTTCTGGAAATCTCCTCATGTCTCTTTAAGCCGGGAGGTACAACAAATTTTTAACGAATGTGGTCTTTAACGCATGGTCACACATATAAAACCAGGCGATCAGTGAGCAGTATCGCCCATCAAAAATCTGTGTACTATATGTCACCATTTTATAGAGATACCATTGCGTCAGATCTGCTTCCCATGTCGTGAAAGGCAAACTATACAAATAGCACACAGAATAGATCGCGCACGGTCAGTATCAAAACTAATCCGAGGATCGATATTTTCAATGTAAAATCGCCAGAAAAACATCAAAATCAACTAGGAAACTGCTTTTTAAAAAATTAATTCACCTGAATTACAAGAATTACGAGAATAGTCTGTTTCATCAATTTCATAAAATCACCGTAGTGAGTTGAAAGCTATTTGTCATTTCAGTGATATGAAAATGGAAATATGAATCGCGATGGAAACAAATAAATGCTAAATGAAATACATTCTGTTAGACAAAATACTTCTGAACTGCCATGTTCCGATATAAATCAAAATTAAGTAATCTCGATTTCCGAACTTGTTTTGGCAGTGTTATTCACCATTCAAATGTCCATTTTGGACATTGCAAAGTTTGTTAAACCGCCGCGCCGTTCAGCCAAGAGTACAGCCTATCAAGGCTCCTACGTAATGTCAGCTCAATTTAACGCAAGACGCGCCGAGCTGAGGTCCCGCCCTGAGTCTAACATTTAGGAACGGGGGAAATGGAAAGATTGCTCAATAAATCTAAAAAGTATAACCAAATTATTTGTACTTGAGCACATAAATTCCTTTTTTTATTTGGGGGGGGAAAACAAAATGTGAAGAAAGATTTAAGGAAATGTAACCCATTAAAGTGATAGTGGGTTGGTTGGCTGGGCAAAAGATCTGGGATGGGAAGGCTTTTTTGTTAAAGCGAAACAACAATGATTTCAAATCAATTAGTTACTAATGGGTCTTTTAATTTGAAAAAAATGTACCCAAACTACTGTTTTTCTCATATTGCGAACCAGTAGTATTCAAACTTTTAATGAAAATTTTAAAAATAAACTTGCCTTTTTTCCAGGCCCTAGAAATCTAACTTGTCCAGATTATATAATATAATCGCCTTTAAAAAAAAAATCACAACAGAATCAGCCTGAAGGAAGTTTAAGTATTTTTATTGAGATAAAAAAACTCACTAGTAGAAATAAACAATTTCGGCAAAAAAATTAAATAACAAGTAAAACTCAACCAAAACAACCATCCGCCACTGATTTCAAATGCGCGCGAGCTGGCTGAAACAGGAGGTGTCGGGATACACAGAGGTAAAATTATTCAGGATTGTTCAACTTCACGCAATGGGTGTGAGTCGCATCACATGAGGGATATGCTCGCAATGGTGCCCAAGTACAGATGGAAACTGCACAAAAAATCTTCGTTTCTCACGAAACTGACATGGGAAAATTCAACTCAAAATTTAGGAATAAGCCATGAAGCTGTTGGTTATGCCTTGAAGTGCATTGTGGTGTTCAAAATTTTGTCAGAAAGATGCAAACGGGGGGACGTAGTCAATTCGATTTCAATGGAGCCAAAATGGCGATTAGCAGGAATAACAAAATATCTGTTTTTTATGCACGTTTTTCGCTGTATTCTGCGGCATATATGCAATCCATCATGCATTCCAACAAAGATGCTTGAGTGCCCCCCCCTGGCAGGGTCGTAATATAGTGATACCCACTGTCAGAGTACGGCATGGGCAATATATTCAAGTTTTAGCAAGTCACTATCACAGAATAGGCCGACAAAACGACAACACCATGATGATCTTGTTGTTTGGCTGAAGTGCGTTGGCAGATTGATGCAGGGTTTTAGATATAACTATGCTATGTTTAGGTGGTGGATATGTCGTGGATAATGTGATTTTTTTAAACAAACCAACTAACCGAGGTTGTTTTCGACATAACTTCATCTTGTGTGAAATTTTGGCTCGGTTCGACACTCCGCATCCAAAAGTAGTAGCATTTTATATAGCGAGACGTTGTCGCATAGACAGGGACCGAAGCCTGGGATGTACAGAGTTTTTAAGCAGTCCCCGCTCCCATTGGCCGAGAAATACAGGGATTGTCACACCGAACCCTGACTAGTAGGGGCCGGGGAATAGGGGGGATGTACAAAAAATGTAAGCCCGGCTACCCGGGATTCGTGCTACTTTAGCGGGGACAAAGGCGGGGGTGTACCGACAGCGGGAGAAAGTACATTCCCGGCTACGTCCCGGTAGTCCCGGGACCCCCAGGGCCAGGATTGAAATTGAAAAGTGCATTAGTATGTTATTGTTATGTTAGTATGGAAGGTAATGTTTAGTTAACCCCACATTTAAAACACTGTACTTCTTAAAGGCTTCTTCCAACGTTGTTCTTGATGAAAACTTGGACGAGATTCTTGGTTGGCGTAGATCCTGGGGGCTCTACATAAAGGGAGGTAAGTGGTTCCAGGTACATTCTATATGGACAACAAGTCCTTCTTTCCCGTTTTGCTTTGTTTTTATAGTTTGTATTTTTTATTGTGTAGAGAGTGTTTCCAGAGTCTCTTATAGGGCACAGCTATCTCAGAGTATATAAGAGATGGGATAATGGTTCGGAGCATACCCAGGCCAGAGGATCTTGTGGTGCGGGAGACCTCGATAAGTAAAAATAGGCTGATTTTGTATAATTTTGTTGCAAAACCTACTTGGCAGTCGAGTGCCGGGAGACCTCGGATAGTAAAAAATGGCTGATTTTTGCCAACCCACGGGGAAGAACATATTTCAGTAGAGAGATAAACCAGACTTGTTTCTAACATCATTTGGGCCCACCTAATTTTCATGTTCCGGCGAAATATGTTTTTGTGATGCATTTTCATGTGATGAAGAGGTGGTCACTAATTTGCGGGCAAAGGTAACAATACTGCTCTCCAAAATCGAGCGTAGAATGTCCAGCAGTTTGGGGTCAGGGTATCTGGGGGCATTTAAAAATGATTTTGATTTATGGGACATTGCCAGGGAACTGCATGGATGTATCTCCATTTATTCCATAGCTCTGTGACATACTGGGAGTCATATACATAGGAGCAATAATATATCCAATTCCAACTTTATAATACATGCTTTTGAAGAAATGTTTGTTTCATGGAATGATTCACCACAAAAACAAGATGACCCACCTCCCCAACACACCCACGAATTTGGAAACCCCAATGGATAACACAGTTTCCGAACTCACAAGTGTGTGTCAGAAATAAATGGGTCACCCCATGGAAAACCCCACGGAAACACCCATGAAAAAAGGTTTATGCGATCAGTGACAGGGGCGGGTGCCAGGGTACAAAAATCATAAGGAGGTGGGGGGCGAAAATCATAGGAGGGGCGAAAATCATAGGAGGGGCGAAAATCATAGGAGCATTACCTCAAGTAGGTTAAACAACCTAATTTTGCTCAATTTATTGCTTAAACACCCCCCGTTTTTCCTGAATTTGAAACTCTCAAGGGGGACAAGGGCCGCCCCCTTGCACCCCTTAGCGCTGGCTCCGTGGCGTAATTTCTTTTTGACATTGGGGGGATGGGGTTGATGCAAATTTTAGAATGAAACAGGGTTCCGCAAAGATCCATTACCTAGCACATGTGCGCGCGAAGCGCTCAAAATATTTTGCCATTTAGAAGCTAACATCGTTAATTTGATTGTAATTAGAAAAAAATGCGCGCTGAAAGCGCCCGGAAATTTACCATTTTAAACTAAAATGGTAAAATATGAGGTTTTTTTTGGTCCAAAAACAAACGCAGAACGTGCATCACAAAATTGGGGGGGATGATCGTATTGACCATCCCCCTCAAAATATTTATTGGGGGGGATATAATCCCCCCATCCCCCCCCGGATTTACCCCCGCCATATGGCGCTGCCCCTGGCCCAACAGTGGCTAGTCAGACATGCTGCTTTTAAATTGTGAGTAGTGGAATAAGATACTCTGTAAGGAAATTTTGCCAGGATTGTTAGAAAGACCAAAATCCGTGGGTTGTGTTTCGGTTATGAATTATCATCATTTAAGTAATCAGCTTTTAGATTCTTAGAGCCACTACGACGGTCCCATAAAACCTATACAATCACACTAAAAATTATAAAATATAAACTGTGCATTTGCCCACACATATTTTGACTTTATTTGTTCGACACGATCCTAAGCTAAAATCCTCGCTTTTATTCCATCCAATTTGATCGACCCTAGCGGAGATATGCAGTTGAACACAAAGGATAAAATACGCAACTTGTGCCAGTTTCGCCTGAGGTTAAAAAAAAACCTAAAGGTATAAGGCATGTAGCATCATTGTAGGATAACCCCTTTCGAACAAAATAATAATTTGTACAGATCAGAGTGAATGTATTATCATTGAACTAATCAATAATATTATTTTTTTTTTCAGTGAAAGCCCAGAATTATTATGTTGTGGTGGTGAAATGAAGGACTCACTCCTGGGGACAATCGCATGAAATTTATGGAAATTTGGGGCATTTGACTGCGAAACTAAATGTAACAGTCTACAAATCTGTTGAGGGAAAATGTGTGAACATGCTCTAATTTGGGGGGACAATTTAAACCCTTCCCCTATTCTCCACGCCTCAAGATGGCCAGGGAGGAATATGATGAAGAAAGCATGTTAACAAAGAGCAATAAAAAAAAGGATTGTTGTGTTCAAAGGTCTCGATTACTTTTCAACAATGGTGTTTTTATATGGTTTCTACCTTCTGCTGAAACCTGGAGTACAGCTGAGACAACAAGACTGTTTGGAATTTAATTTGCCGATGCCACATGTAGTTATTAGCAGTTGTAACGTTATGCAGTTATAAACATGTTATATCAAAGAAGCAGCACTTTATACCTACTTTTTATTTTATTTTATTTTAATTTTCAATAAAGAATTTCTTGAAGGTGATTTTCAATGTCAACGTTGTTGTTGATGTCCGGAATCGCCGAAACTGGCCCAACAGGTTTTTTCAACGGTCTCAGATAATTATAAAGCCATAACTCCTGAACCAGACCGCCCCAATTACAAACACAACTAAAAATCTCAGAAGCTGGAATACTCCTAAAAATGAATCATTCACTCTAGTTGCGAGAACTTCAATTTTGGCCACAAATTAAATCTTTTTGAATTGTATAGTTTTTTTGGGACAGTCTGTATCACTCATTTTTTCTTCTGCAGGAAAACACATGGCCCTAAATTTTGTTGAAGTGTGAGTTGCCTTCTTATGTAAAGTCACCTTCAAGTTGTAAGCTGAGAACAACACATTTTTTAAATGTGGGTGATTCTATGAAATGTTGAATCCCGACATTTAATAACCTCACAAAATAGTCCGCAAAATGCAGTCAACTTTCACAAGCTTTAGTGTTTATTGGCCTGCAGTTTTCGCCCCCTCTCTCCCCCCGCCCAGAAAAAAATGATGGACAAAATCGCGGTCCTGGGAAAAATACC
>JAMKCH010070156.1:0-11604 GCA_023653785.1 Ophioderma brevispina | reverse complement strand
GTGCTTTATAGTAACTGTTCAACAATTCCTTGTCTGAAGTAGGCCGTTTAAATATGCGTGCGTAAAGTTTCCGTGTGTAACACAAATCTATGCATTTTTTTGGTGTTGTAATGGTTCGTATGTGTGGGATCATGCAGGGTAAGGTTTTGACTGCTTCTATGAGAGTTTGGCCCAATATTATGCTCCCGGAAGTATATTGGTCCAGCACAATGTTGTCCTGGAGCATATGATCCTGGAGCAGTAAATAATACGGAGAAATATTTTAAGTCAACCAGATGCCAGGAGCAATTGGCGCATATGCTCTGGAGCATGTGCATTTTTCAAATATGACACAGTATTCTCAGATTACTTATGTCCAGGACCTTGTGGTCCGGATCATATGCTCCTTAGAGCGATTTGTGGGCCAAAATCTCATAGAAACATTTGACGCAGAGAAAAGGAATTATGACAGGAAAACAGATTCGACCTACATGCCAAAAACCCAGGTTAAAGGTTGCAACGAAAGATTTGAGACAACCCAAATTTGTATTATAGTATTTCATATAGATTGACACTCAATCGATTTCTACCTTTCATTTGGCTACAGAAATGTCATAAAAGAGAGAAAAAAAAGGTGGTTTGAATCGCGTATATTTCATATAAAACATAGGCTTGAAGTTTGTATTTGCTCCTATACGAAATTAAGAAAGTCACCAATTTTGTACCAAAGAAACGCTTCTCGGCTTAACCTTAAATGGGGAGGTATTGATGGAAAGTTAAGTTTTACACAGGGCAAAAAATCAGTACCTTCGATTTTTAGGGGCACTCTTGATATGTGAAATCTTGTGGCACCTTCAAGTGGAGTTATCAAAGTAAGTAGTCCAGAGAGCACACAAAATGACACATGATTCGTCAGCCCCTAGTGGCACAACGAAATAATTAATAACATTTCACTGGTGATTTGATTGGAAAAAAAAAATCCCACCACTTCTAAACAAATTTTACTTAACTAAAAATGAAACTTTGCTGACTGACCTGCCAAATGCAAACACAGGCAAAAAAAAATAATAAATAAATAAAAATTCTAACCCAGACCAACTTCCTGCACCTTGAAATCTATTGATACCAAACCTTTATTATGTTGATATGGACTCTTTTATACCCATAAAGCTAAATGTATGCATTGGCTCCCCATTATGTATAAGTCCCCTTAATAGGTGCAAGCTGGTGGAGGCATCAGTCTTAGTTTTAAAATTTCATCGGGAGTCGCAGTTAAAAACGATCAGACATTAGGAGTAAATGACCAGATATAAATAGGTCAATAGTGAAAGATGCTCATGAAGAGCTTAAATGTGGGTGACCAAATCAAGATCCAAATTTTCATAGTTTTACTTTACACGTTGAAGCTATCCAAAAATCTGATTAAAATTTTGGTTGGCCCAGCCGTTGGATAGTAAAAGCAAAAACATGTACTAACTGGCTCATGACCAGTTGGGACGACTGCAGGATACGGGCCATGTTGCCGTTATGACGGCAAGTGTTGCCGAACGGCCAGTTGTTGTTTCCCACAATGCATTGCAAGCACGGTTAAATTAAAGTTGGTAAGTTAATTTAATAATGGGAGTTAGATATAGAAAGTGATTGTAAATCAAAGTATTTCGTCCAATAATGTTTAATACGAATAAAAAAATATTTGTGTATTATAAAAACGATTTTAACCTAAAATTCCATAAAAGTAAAAAAGTGACAAATTGAATGTTCCAATTTTAACACACCCCCAAGGTGAACATTTTGAGTCTGGGTTGAAAAATTGGCGACATATCATACATGTCATGTGGTAAAATATGGCTTCCCCAAAAATATAAAGTCCCAATCCATTAAATATTTAAGGTTCCGACTTCTGCAGGGATGACTGTTTTTGTTGCCTGAACTGGCCAATATACTGCCGCTGCGGCCAAATTGCCAGGAGCCGGCAGTCGGCCCGAAACTGTAGACAGTGTGTGTTAATAAAGGTGGTACAACCACACTTATGAGACCCACAATTATTTTTGGTTCATATCATCAAAGGAAACATTCCTGGCCATGAGAGAAATGTGAACGTTCTTTCTGATACCAAACTCTCCATGATGGAGTACTGTCATGGGGGACGAAGGTTGTTGAGGGGGTACCCAACCTTCAAGATTGAATGGACTTCTGCTTCACTGATATGCAACTGATGTCAGTCGTTATTTGAATAGGATGTATAAGATTATTGTGTTATGCTTTTGTCCCTCCCCAAAAAAAATATGTTGAGCGAATTCTCATAGGAACAAGCTGTTTCAAACTAAAAGATAAAATAGAAAATCAGCAAACTTATTCCATTTGGAATTCAACCAAATGATCAACAAATGTCTAGCAGACATTACCTTATTTTATAAGAAGGCCCTCTTCTATCCTTCCCCAACCTGAAGTTGATGAGCAAAAATAGGCATAAAAATATTGACTGATATGAGGGGCATGGATGAAACAATAGGCCCAAGGTGATCTCAAAAAACCATTACTATGCCCCGAGGGTAGGCCGAGGGGAATAGTATGGTTTCGATCTCACCGATGTCCTATAGTTTCAACATGCTCCCGAAAAAAAGGCAGTCAATATTTGTGTATTACAGGAATATATAGAATTTGTCATCTCTGATTGGTTAAAAGAATCATTTTCTCAATCCAGGATGTTAACACAGCCTATTCATGTGTAGGCCATGTATGGCATGCATGCATGGTTTAACAATTGTGTGTAACTTAGGGTCCAAAAACTTGTGAAGAATACTAATAACCTTTCTTGTGTGGAGGAGTCGCGTAATCAGCATTCTTTTAACGTGCAAAATCTGAGATTACATTTCCTAGGACTCTTGTCCATTTTATGTATTGATTCATAATTATAAAATCAAGGTACTCCGACACTTCTCCTCCACCCAGCTCTACCAACTGAACTGAATGGTTGTTCATAGGGGGGTTACTTGTAGTCAGGTCTAATCCAGGGAAAGACTGCCATTTTGTGGGGGTTCAAACTTTTCTCACGGTTTTATGTTCCTAAACTAAACTCTTTCAAAAGAAGCTTGGGGGGACACCCTAATTTTCCTAGGGAATCCAACAGATGGCGGCCAAATTACAAATGGTCACCAAAATACATTAATATAATAGTAATGTGCAAATTGTCATTTTCAGATTTTCCGGTAGTTCTGATATCCTTGACCTATGTACTTAGAATCCAGCGGAGCACTACTCATGATTTGATATCAAATCCACGATTGGCGGCCAAAAATCCAAAATTAGTGGATAAATTACTTAATTTGAACTTAATGGCCTATTAGTTCCCTTTTATTACTTTTTATGGCTGGATGTGTTATCTGAACTTATACTCTATTTGCTGAGCTACAGGCTACCCCTAATATTTAGTCTCAAATCAAAGAGGCCAACAAATGGGTACCAAAATTATTTTGAACTTTAGTGGTATAGGGAAGGGGAGCTTTCCGATTAAAAGGTAATTCAGTAGATTGTCCATCTTAAAGATGGATCTTCAAATTCCTGAAACGCCAGCCGTTATTAGGCTCTTGAATCAATGGGTGGCAGGCCCCAAAATCCAATTGGCCGTCCAAATTACTAAGTACATAATAAGTAACTTGAAAACCGTTAATTGCAGATTTTTTCAGTTGTTGCATCCTTGACCAAGTACTTAAACGCTAGGCTTTGAAGCACTGCTCATGATTTAATCTCAAATTCAAGGATGGGTTTCGGCCAAAATCCAAATTAGCGGATAAAATTACGTGAACTATACTGCCTATTAATTTTTCCAGTTCAAACTTTTTTTTACTGGTTGTTTATATGAATTTATACTCTATGTGCTGAGCTTACAGGCTCCCTAATATTTAGTCTCAAATCCAAGATGGCGACCAAAATGGCCACCACAATTATAGTATAATTGTATAGGTATTGGAGCTTCTAAAACATAACACATAAAATGACATTGACATGATTTATATGTAGCTTATGGAATTTAGCATAATTGTATACAAAATATTCCTCTAGTGCCAAATAAACCCCCATGTTTCACAAAAAGATTTTTGCAGCAAAGCAGCAAAAAAAGAAACCTGGTAGAATTAAAATTGATGAGGAATTAGGGTTATTTTATTTTTGCCAGCCATTTCAGATTTAAGCCGCCTTATTGGAATTCACGACCCTATAATCGAAAGTGTTGTGTGAATTCGAAGGATATATCTTTAGGACGAGAGATCTACTGAATTTATGTAATCGGAAGCTCAAGTTACACACACCACCTAATTAAGATAAGGTGTGGGTAGGTTGCCATTTTGGAGGCCATTTTGGATTTGAGAATATATATTAGGTAGCCTGTTCAAAAATCAGGACATACAGTATACATTCAGCAATAAAAAAATCTGCAAAAAAAAGGTGTGTATGGAAAACTTATTCCACTTTGGAATCAAACCAAATGATCAACAATGTCTAGCAGACATTACGTATTTTATAAGAAGCGCCATCTTCCATCCTTCCCCAACTGAAGTTGTGAGCAAAATAGTTTACAATATTGGATGCTATGAGGGGCATGGGTGAAACAATAGGCCCAAGGTGATCTCAAAAAACCATACTATGCCCCGACACGAGGCGTAAGCCGAGGGCATAGTATGGGGGTGGGGGGGGTTTTCGAGATCACCGAGGTCCTATAGTTTCACTGCTCCCTAAAAAAAAAGCAGTCAATATTTGTTTTATATACCGAATAGATAGAATTTTGTCGATCTCTGATGGTTTTATTTTTACACAGAACAATTCTAATCCAGGATTGTTAATACAGGCCTATATCATGTGTTGGACTGTCATGGCATGCATGCATGGTTTAACAATTTTGTGTAAAATTAGGGTCCAACAACTTGTGAGAATTAATAATCCAACCTTTCTTGTGGTGAAGGAAGTCGCGAATCAGCTTTCTTTTAAAGTGCAAAAATCTGAGAATTAACTTTTTAGACCTCTGTCCTATTTATGTAAATTTGATTCATAATTATAAAAAATAAGGCTTACTCCTGAACCTCTCCCTCCACCCCAGCTCGACCAAAACTTAACTGAATGGTTGTTCATAGGGTTACTGTAGACAGGTCTATCCAGGGAAAAAACTGACATTTGTGGGGTCAAAATTTTCTCCAAACGGTTTTATGTTCCTAAAAACTCATTACTCTTTTCAAATAAGCTTGGGGGACACCCTAATTTTTCCTAGATCCAAGATGGCGGCCAAATTAAAATTGGTCACCAAAAATTACATCTAATTACATTAATAGGATGTTGCCAAATTGTCATTCAGTTTTCCGGTGGTTCTGATATCAATTACCTATGTAATTAAAATCAAGATAAGACACTACTCATGATTGGATTCAAATCCAAGATGCGGCCAAAATCCAAATTAGTGGATATAAAATTAATTAATTTGAACATATGGCATATTAAGTTCCCCTTTTATACTTTTTCGCTGGAGTGTTATGTGACTTAGACTCTATTTGCTGAGCTAACAGGCTACCTAAATATTAGTCTCAAATCCCAAAAGTTGCCATCCAAGATGGGTACCAAAATTATTTACGTGTGTATAGGGCACATGGGAGCTTCCGATTACAAGTTGATTCAGTAGATTGTCCATCATAAAGATGGATCCTTCAAATTCCCTGAAACGCCATACTTATAGGCTCTGAATCCAGGTGGCGGCAAAATTCCAATTGGCCGTTCAAAATACATAATTACATAATAAGTAACTTGAAAACCGTTAATTGCAGAGTTGTTTCAGTTGTCTGCTATCCTTGGAACTAAGTACTTAAAGCTAGCTGAAGCACTGCTCTGTTTCAATCTAAAATTCAAGATGGCGGCCAAAATCCAAATTAGCGGATAAAATTACGTGAACTATACGGCCCTATTACTTTTTCCATTTCAAACCTTTTTTATGGTTGTTTTACTCTGAACGTATACTCTAGGTGCTGAGCTTACAGGCTAGCTAATATTTAGTCTCAAATCCAGATGGCCGCCAAAAATAGGCCACCACAATTATCTTAATAATAAACTTGTATAGTGTATTGGAGCTTCTAAACATACATAAAATGAACCTTGACATGATTTATATGTAGTTATGGAAATTAGCATAATTAGTATACAAAAATTTCCTCTAGTGCCAAATAAACCATGTTTCACAAAAAATATTCTTTTTTTTGCACCGCAAAAGAACCTGGTAGAATTAATTTGATGAGGAATTAGGGTATTTTTGCTAGCCACATTCAGATTTAAGCGACATATTGGATTCACGAACCCTTTAATCGATAGGGTTGTGTGAATTCGAAGGATATATCTTTAGAATGAGAGATCTACTGAATTTACTTGTAATCGGTAGCTCAAGTACACACAACATATTAAGATAATTGTGTGGTTGCCCCATTTTGGCGGCATTTGGATTGAGAATATATATTCGGTAGCCTGCTAAAATCAGGAACACGTATACATTCAGAATAAAAAAAAATCCTGCAAAAAGGTTTTGTAATGGAAATAATCGGCAGTGATCGTTAACGTAATTTCATTAGCTAATTTGGATTTTCGCCATCTTGATTGGATGAAATCATGAGTCGTGCTTCAGTGGCTTTTAAGTACTTAGGTCAGGATAGCAGAACAACTTAAATAACGGTTTTCAAGTTACTATTATGTAATATGTAATTTTTACGGCCAATTGGAATTTTGGCCGCCATCTTGGATTCAAAGAGCCTCTAACGGCTGGCGTTTAGGGCAGTTGAAGGATCCATCTTTAGGATGGACAATCTACTGAATTAACTTGTACTCGGAAGTTCCCATGCATATACAACCTAAGTAAAATACTTTGGTCACCCATTTTGGTGGCCATCTTTGAATTTGCGCTAAATATTAGCTAGCCTGTAAGCTCAGCAAAATAGAGTATAAGTTCACAATAACACATCCAGCAGAAAAAAGTATAAAAAGGGAACTTAATAGGCCGTCATAGTTCAAATTAAGTAATTTTATCCACTTAATTGGGATGTGGCCGCCCTCTTCGGATTCTGAGATTCAAATCAGATAGTGCTTTGAAGCTGGATTTAAGTACTAGGTCAAGCGATATAAGAAGCACCGGAAAATCTGAAAATGACCAATTTGAAAATACCTATTATGTAATAATGTAAATTTTGGTACACAATTACTTAATTTGGCCGCCTCTGGATTTAGGAAAAAACTTTAGGGTGGCCCCAAGTTATTTGAAAGAGATGAGTTTAGGAACATAAAACGTGAGAAAAGTTTGAACCACAAAATGGACAGTTTTTCCGGATTTGACCTTTATTGATTGTTAATTAGATAATTCAAAGACATGGTACTAAAATACAAATTAAAGGTTCATACAGATACAGGAGAATCAATTTTGACTTGGTTAGGCAGAGGTTATTCATGTTAAATCGTTTTGCAATGAGCCAATCAGAGATAACGTAAGAAAGAGAAGGTAGTAGACCGAGGTGGTTAAAATCCATCCCTGATGTATAAAAAAAAAAAGAGTGTTACGCAATGTAGCAGAAATCCAAAGTTTTAAATCCAGTGTTGTCCCCGCTAAACGGGGGTGACTGGATTCACCTCATACTCACAGCAAAACTGCCCCATGAAGATGTCTAAGAGCAAAAATAAGTGACCGGATGCCCTTCCTGATGCCAATCCACAGTTTTCAGTGGTGGGGCCTACAATTTGGGCAAACACGCCCACCATGCAAAGCTTAAGGCAGCATAAAAGAAAAAGTGCTGGGGTCCGTTCCCCAAACTCGTGCGTTACCCTACATGTATAACTATCATGCTTATGTTCTACTAAGAAATACCTTTTTGGTCCCCCGCAACTTTTGTTGGAGGAAGGGGGAATATAGAAATGCTCTTCGTCACGGTGCGGTGTGTGTGTGTGTCCCACACGATTCTCTTTGGATCTAAGCAAGTGGGGGGGTCCATTTCGCACATAGAGTATCTCAAGTACACGTGGCCTGGATCTGAAATGGGTCATGTGTCATGGGTCAAAGGTCAAAGGTCAAATATGGTACAAAAAATAGGGTAATTGCTACCAAACTTGTAAAACGATATCTTTTTATCTGAGCAAGTATGGCTGCCTATCTTCGCATCATAGATGTCACTCAAGTAGGCAGGTGATATGAGTTCGGAGATGGGTCATGTGGCTTGGGTCAAAGGTCAAATGCGGTCAAAAAAATGGGTCCAAATTCAATTGGTCAAAAATCGGGTTTTAAAATGCTGCAAACATTTGTAAAACACGAATCTTTTTATCTGAGAAAGTATGGGTGCCATTTGCCAACATAATGTCACTCAAGTGAGGTGGAGGAGTTCGGAGATGGGTCATGCACTGTGGGTCAAAGGTCAATAGCAGTCAAGCAGTCAAAAATGGGCTAATAAATCGCTTAAACCTTATCAATTTGTGGTAGGATGATGAAACGTTGTGGCTGAGGTACCATATTTGATGCCAAATTTGAAGGTGGTCCATTCCAAGGTCATGTTGGGCGTCATTTCAAGGTCAAATCACTAAAAAGTGGTAGGATGATGATGAAAACTTGGTGGGTGCATTCAATTCAGTGCCAAAATTGAAGGTCACTTTAAGTCTGCGGGTCATCCAAGGTCAAATCCATTACCTTAACATGGTTGTATGGCCTGAAAACCTGGGGGGTATAGTCAGCATTTGAAGCATTTTTCAAGTTCATTTCCAGATTTTCTGAGGTAAATCCCTGCAAAAGGTGTATTGGTCATGAAAACTTGGTGGGTGTGGTCAACATTCAGGTGATGGAAATTTTGAGGTCATTTCAAGGTCATGTGGGGTCAAATCTCCATGGTGTATGTCTGGGGCATTTGAACAAAAATTTCAGGTAATTCTAGGTCATCTGGGGTAATACCAATGTCAAAGAAGGTCATATCACCACAACAGAGTTTTTATGGTCATGAAACTTTGGGGTGTGTCGTCAACATTAGTGCTGTAAATTGTGAAGGTCATTTTAAGGTCATTCAGGGTCATCCAAAGTCAAATCACTCCAAAAGTTCTATGGTCTCAAACCTGGGGAGTATTCACCTTTGGATACCCAAAAAATTCCAAACATCATTCAAGGTATCAGGTCAAATCAGCGTAAGGTCAAATCACAATGGAGCATGGCGAGGAAACTTATAGGTGTGGTCAACATACAGAAATGAAAGTTGTGAACGTATATTCGAGGTCATTGGTCACCCAAGGTCAAATAACTACTAATCGGTATCGGCCATGAAATGATCATTATGTTGACTACAAGCCAACATTTTCGAATCATTTTGGGTCATTCATGGCTATGAAACTTATAGGTGTGGTCACACCATACAGAAATGAAAAGGTGTGAACGTAATTGAGTCAAGGGGGTTCCACCCAAGGTCAAACAAACTTACTAATGGTTGTACGGCCATGGAAACTTGGTTATCAATTATGTTGACTACAACCACATTTTTTGAAATCATCTTGGGTCATCTCAGGTATTGCAACAGCTATGGCATGATCCTCAGTGGTTGAGAACCACTCATTTCTACCACAATCTTCCCTGTGATCCTAAAGTTATGTTACTTTCCGCCTTTTACTACGCGAGGGGAGGGGGACCTTTGTGGTCGAGAACCGCCTTGTCATACCAGGTGCTTTGGACAACATTGGTCCGCTCAGGCATGAGATAGTATGCACATATATACGAATGAGTTGTCGGAATGGATCCCTAGCTGGATGTCTGGCCATTAGCTCTACAAGCAATGCCTCGTAGGTTAATGATAAAAATCAGTACAGATCATGAAATATTAGGATATTATCCACAATTGTCCCCTTTCAATTTGTTAAGTATTTTGCGTTCAGAAAGTTCTTGAAAAATCTGAACGTTACATATCTTTCTCGAGGGTTTACATGTAGTAATTTTAACTTGCGGTAGGCGATAGTGTTAGATCAGCATTTGTGAAAAATTAATTAATGCTATTTTAAAAAAAGGGAATGCATCCCCAGGCTGAGATGAGTTTTGCAAGCTAAATTTAAACTGTGCCCCTTTGGCTTCATTTTCTCATTTTCTTCTCGCTGCCATTTAGCTCGGATTTATTTTGTTTTTAATGCAGACATCAAAAATGACATGTACACCAAAAAGAGGTCGTAATCACGCTTTACCCCCCAAACAACAAGTAAATTGCACTACTGGAGACTGTTTGTTTATTGTACACACAAGTTTCAAAAAAAATACCCTAAATGGAACCCCAATTTCAGGTCTTTCTCAACATCTATGGAATGATTTATATATATTTAAAAAATTATTTTTATCATCGTTTCAAAACAGCAAACCCCGTAGAATGTGAAGTTGTCCCATGTTTAATTAATAATTCTTGTTTTTTACTTGTAACACACGGACAGGCTTTGAAACAAAAGCCAATGCAATAAAAAACAAAAGCAATCCCTTGCAACATGTTTCTTCCCTGACCAAATGACAATCAAAACGTACAGTCCACTAAAATGCTTAAGGATCATAGACACTTTAGCATCACCATATCTCAGAACACATGTAAGGGGCATTTGTTATCTAGCCTCGTCCCCACAGCAGCCGACTTACCTAAAAAAAGAAGTTGAGATTTTATGTCTCTGAACCATTGGCCTGCAGTAATAGTATGTGTGCCTAATCTTACGGCAATTCGGATTACTCTTGAATAAATTCTTTTTTGTATTTCTGTCCGTAAATAAACGGACAGAAATTACAACACAGTGGTCTATGGGGTCACTGTGATAACAAACATTTGCTCATACATCAAATTCATGGTCAAATCAACTAAATATTTTAAAATTTCCTTTTCTGAAGGATATCTCGTGAACCAGAAACAAAAATCATGTGCAGGATCACAAATTCACCTTTATGTGTGAAACCAAGTCTGTCCGTGGTACAAATTAAAAAACAAAAATTTCATTCAGTTAGGAACAACTCGGTCATTTGGGCCCAAATTCAATGGGATTTGCTGTTTTGAAAAGCCTATAAACACTGCTTTTTAAATTGTAATTAATAATTTTGCATAAATGGTTAGGGGGTTAGTCCTGAAATTGGGGGGTGCGTTTAGGGTAAGTTTTTTTGGGACACCTCTTTATTATCTGTCTAACTGGCTCCCATCTTGCCTCTGTCATACTACTTATTTTTTGTTGAAATTGTTATTTATTATTCCATTTGTGGAAGATATATGTTTATGACTCCGAGAGTTTAGGCAAAGGCCCCATCTTCAGTAGCTGCCAGGTGTTACATTTAGCAGGTATAACTCAATACGACACAACTGAACTATGCAAGCTATTGCAAGATGGGGCCTTCTTGCAGAAACCCTCGATGTGTATAGGTTTACAACTGCCAGGTATAATGCAAAGTCCAACAAAGACCCATATGCTTCCAGGTCATGATTATGCTTCCTTTTTTGCTGTACCGGTAACCTTGGATGAAATATTACAAGTCTTATGATGTATTTGGCAAAAGGAAGTAGGAATTTTTTTCTTTTTTAAGTTCCCACCATTTGTTCATGTGGAATCTGTGAAAGTTACGTACACCATGCATCA
>JAMKCH010070152.1:0-47920 GCA_023653785.1 Ophioderma brevispina | reverse complement strand
AATCAGATTTTTGCAGGTCTGTAACAAGTACAGGTATCCTGACATACCCTGCAACTGATGAGACCAGTAAGCAGTTCTAATAAGGACAAACCGGATATTTTAGTCAAACTTTCCTTACACGGACAATTACGACAGCAGTAATTGAATGGAGATTCATATCTTTGACACTATCCATTTCTCTTTCTCACAATTTTCAGTTGGAAAACGGTTAATGTTATGATAATTTACAGAAATTATTGTTTTCACTTTTAAGCATTCCTGCAAATTTCAAATAATTTATTCTTTTAGGTGAATCATGATAGTGTCTTACAAGGTGGTGACTCAGTCAATTTTGCAATGTTTCTTCCCTCATATGGAAGGCATGGTCACCAAAAACATCGGGGTCTTCAAGGGGTGCCCCCCGATTTAAAATCTTAAATTGTTCATACTTGATGAATAGCCTGAGCACAAAACCCCATTCTGTAAAGTTATGCACCGATATTTGAACCCCATTTTTAAGTGAGAGTTAAAACTTGATTTGTTATCTCCCAATTAAAAAGTAATATGTGACCAAGATAGGGCATATTTTAGTTCATAACATTCAAACCAAACATCCTTTTAGCCCTGAGATTTCACAGAGTAATGAGAAAATAGGTAGCTTTCTTCTGATATCACAATATTGACCACCCGGAAAAAATCTGCGGTTCCCTGGGGACGAGGCTATAGCGATCAGACCAATGGACCTCTAAAGTTCACAGAGACTGAGAAAAAATAGGAACTTTCTGCCAATATTCAAAACATCAATTGGATGTAGTAAGTGAGGGAAAAGGTTGTTGATCAAATCGCCCACTTTAGGCCAAAAAAAATTGATTGTCCATAGATCCTCTGAAGAATTGGTTTTTTGGTCGGTCGGATTTCTTTTTAAATTTAAAAAATTTTTCTTTTTTTTGAATTTTCAGCCATGTTCCATAGTTGTAATAGGATATTGCATTCCACATTCCAATGAGGATAATAAATAAAAACAACATATTTTTTTTTTTTTTTTAAAAATGTTTCAATACAAAATTTTCAACATGAAGAGAATACAAGCCTCATGAGGAGGAAAATGTTCATTGTTACATGTTTGTGTGAGTGCGTTCTTGCACATCACATCATCGACAACCCCCCTTTTTTACGAGATCTGTACTCTTGCCTACTTGTCTCACAGCAGTACAAAGCCTCAAGTCTTTATTTATGTTGTAAGAACCAATTATCAATATCATCTTGGGGCCACAGTGGTGTGAAGCATTTAATGGAGGGGCCTACTGGTCAGATTGCCCCTCCCCACCAGGTCATCCATATGGGGAAGTGTTGTGGTTAAGAAAATCCAAACTTTCAGATTTGGGATTATGATTTATTCTTAAAAAAATTTATACTTAGTAGATAGAAAGCATTGGAAAGAAAGAAACGAAATCAAAATTCAAATACATTCAACGGCACAAAAAATGCCCGAGAAGCGCCGTAAATATTGACTTCTGCACCGTTTGCAAAGTGCAAAACAGCACGAGAAATCGCCTCAAAACACAAAAGAGAGTTTGTAGCCACCAAATAGCTAGAGAACAACCCCATTGGTGCTGACAGAAAGTTTTACATTCTATTTTGAAAACAAAAGTGCAATCTACTCGCTAGTTTAGCAGTTCCTACAAAATAATACAGCGTCTGTGGAAACCTGCATGCCGCCATTGGCTGTCACCAGACCGTATAGTACAGATCAATGCAGACCGTCATACACTGGGATGGTGGTCTAGGGGCCTCCCGCTAGTGAGAAAAATATTGCAAAATTGTCTGATAGGACGACGATACTGGCAAAATAACAACACTTTAGAGAATTTACTAGGGTATATAGTTTTTTTTCGGTCGATTTGGTGCATTTTGCTCCAGTTTTGTGATTTAATTTCAATTTCTTTTGATGTTTTTTTGTTTTCTTCAGAATTAAAAAAAAACTTTTTCAAAAAAAAAAGTAAAACGGTCGGGACGATGGTATACTGTCGGGCGGACGAGGACAATAAAACAATTTTTGTTTTTGGCCTTACAAGGAATGCTTTTATCATACCAAAAATAGGCTTAAAAGTAAAATATTTTCTGCCTAGAAATTGCGCAAAACAAACATTTCAGAATTGTTTTAAATAGTAGAAAAAACATTGAGTGTGAGGTTATCGTGTGAGAATATTAATTGTCCACAAAATGTGTCTATTGACTAATTAAAATTAGTCATGCAAATCACTTGTTTTATATTCAAAAAAAGACTCCCATTGTGGAAAACTTTGTATTTGCAAGAGAACATTCCCATATTTTTCAAGTAGTTTTCATGATTACAAAAATATTTTTAATTACCCTCAAATTTTACACTTAAATGACTAATTAAGACTGAAGAATTTAATTGTCAATGACAAATTAATTGATGAATATTAAAGATGAATTAGACTCGTCAAATGACTATTAATTAGTTAGTCAAGCACAAATATGACGATGTAAGATACACATGGCCATTTGATAATAGTCATTTGACGAATTTTGTAATTAAAAAGTCAACATTTTCAAGTGTAGAAAATTTGACAATATGAAATTAATCTGAAATTTAAAAGGAATCTTTTAATTCAAACCACTTTTAGCACTATTTGTCAAACTCCTCGTTGTTGGTCTAAAATATGTGGCGGAGCGATACCCCGTTCGTTTTGCTGCCCCATCAGCCTGGATCTCCCTTCCTACCACACTTTGTAACTTATCCTCCTCAACAGTTCAAGAGCCAGTAAAGGAAGTATTATTCCACCAGGCATTCTCCAAACGCATAGTGTTTTTTGTGAGTCTTTCTGTTTTTTTGTGTCTGTTTGTGCGCAATGAGAATTTCTGATGCTTTGCGCGTTATAAAGACACTCTGTATTATTATTATTATTAAATATAAGACACTTTTTTGATAACTTAATATTCTCAGGGTCAATATTAAACACATATAAACATCTATATAAGACAGAAAATAAGTAAGGGAGTAGACATAAAAAAAAATCAGTGAAAAAAAAATGGCAAACCCAGTGCTTAATTTGCATTTATTAAATTTAATTTCAAGAGTTTTTGCGATTTATCATTTAGCGTATTATTTACTGAGCCACCCTGCAGGCGGCAGCAGCCTGTAAGCTGCATGCACCCTGCAAGCTGCATGCCGCCTGCACGTGAATGTAGCCATGCAAGCGGAATGCAGCCTGCAGCTGCACGTAGCCTGCAAAATGAATGTAGCCTGGCACATTGATGTACGCTTGGCAGTTTAAGTAGCTGTAAGCTTATGTATCGGCAGGTTGCATGTAGCTGCAAGGAATGCAGCTTGTGTGGCTTCCCAACAAAAACAACTGACTTAGATTATTATAGGTAATAACACCTATCAGCTTTGAAAGTGTTTAAATGTGTCTAGTATTGATGTGTTAGTTGTAACCTTGAAGGTGCAGGAATAGCATGCAGACACACTTGATCGATGGTCATTTGCTAGAGTTCTTCGCACAATTAATTGCCACCTTCAGTTGCATATTTTAACGGGAAATTCATTTCTCTTTATTGGAATTCATAGCAGTTGTGTGATTTACATGGATGGCTGGGCATAATCACTTGACCCATGGTTTTTTGACAGCCAAGCATGGCTTTGAATTCCCTCAAAGCCAGTTGTAGATTTCCCCAAGTGGTTCAAATGAAATTACGGCAGTTACATTAGTATTCCATTTGAAATACACATCCCATTTTGGAAGAAAAAAAAAGAACCAAAACATTTAGGGTTGCACGACACAGGCTTTTTTAGTGACAGTCGCCCCCATATAGGCACGACTACGATTATGGGCGACTCTCAAAATGTAAAATTTTCGGAGTTCAAAGGATGACTCAGAGACTTTCCCGGTGAGGGACGCCCTCAATTTTATACCAAATTGTGTTTTTGCATGTAAATAATGCTTGTCCATATTGATAACGCACTGTTGAAATAGCTAAGCGCAAAATCAAGTCCTTATATAGAAATTCCCATCTTTGTTTAAAAAAATTCGGTCGGAAGTTTGTTATAACAGTATCCTTATTGCAATGTTATATCACATAAACGTTACTGCATCAAAACGAAAAACTTGATTCATCTCAAAACTTTGGAATGAGCAGCAATTTAGGTAATTTATCTTTAGTTATAATTGACTATTTTTCATTATATATTTAAAAAAATCGTATTCGAAATCTCTAAGTCAGATTTTAAAGCAGTACTTATTTGTTGAATCCTGTTCACACCATGCGCGTACCCAATGGGTTGCCGAATTCATAGGGGCGAAGTCAGTCGAGGCCCTTGTAACCACATTGCATGAGGTGTGATAACACAATTAGAGTGAATAACACATTAATTCATTGTCTTGTTTTCAATAACAAACTGACAAATTTGACTGTTAAGGTGACAAAAAAAACACATTGTAAAAGTTCAAATAGATCTGTCTAACTAGTATGCCAAGCGGAAGTTAGAAAAAATGAGGCGAAAAGAAATACGAGGCTGATCATGTGATAATCAAAATCAACTGAATGGGCACCCAAATTATCAAGTAATTAATTTGGATTTTGAATCGCTGGCTTAGGGAGTACTAGAGCCAAAAAATAAAAAATTAACATGAAGGAAAACAGTCATTGATTGTTCGAGGCGAAGAAACACATCAGTGTGTATGTTTTTATGCGATCCAATAAACTACACGTTAATTGAAGCGAGAGAATCAAGAGCATCGAACAATAGTGAATGATTTAACTAACAGAGTCGGCAATCAGAAGGACTTCACAAAAGGAAAAAAAGTGTGTCCTAAGGCGGTGCGTAGTTACGATGACTAAGGGATGTAGGGCCGTGATCAATAAAAGACGTATATTTGCTTTTGGAGTACAAGTATCGTCATGAGTACACACCAGAGATGGCCAACCTTAGTTGTGAGGACAGACCTGCCTTTAAAGCATTCAACACACCGTATGCAGGTGGTTCATAAATTTGTCAACAGTGCTGGGTAGGGTCAAAGCCTAGCTAACTGAAGCAACCAAAACACAAGACAAGACTTTACACCAAAAGTAGAATAAGAAGACAATCAGAGGCAATTAGATTTACTGTTGTCTAAGCGAATTGCTACTCAAGAAACAATGGTGTATTGAGAGCATGTACTTCAGCTTACTTATGCTCGGTTTGCAAATATGTAATGTAATAAAGCAGAGACTAAATGCATGGTACCGCTGGCTCAGGGACCAACTGTTACAGACACCCATCCACCCACCGTGGGGAAGATCGGTCAAATATGGAAGAGAGAGAGAGGAGAAAACACAAGGCGGTAAGCTAACGCTCACAAGCTCTAACCAAGAAACACATTGGGTTTAGAGTCACTCATAAGCCTGCAATGGTTCAATGTAGTGCACGTGCTGGAAAAGAAACAAACCCCGCCGCATGACACGCAGTGGCGGCCACCAGACTCTTTTTTGGGGGGCCAAACGGTGGGGGGGGGGGGACATAGTGAAATCTTGGGGGGGCCAAAAGTGAAATTTGGGGGCAAAACTATGGAAAATTTGGAAATCCACAATTTGGCCCAACAATCGCCTGATGATTTTTGGACCCAAATCATAATTTTGCCCACCAAATCCGTCAATGTTTCTTCGCCCAGGGGGGGGCAAACTGGGGAGGACAGAGAAAAAACATTGGGGGGGGGGGCAATGCACCCCGCATGCCCCCATGCGCGCCACTGATGACAGTATAAAACCAGTTATAAGGACGGAAACTTACAACTAATAATAAGCATCCTTAACCATCATCCATACCCGCCAATGAGTTGGTATTCTTGTTTATTTGAAATAATTTCGGGGAAATTATATTTTTTTGCCATTGAGGATGATTATGCCATTAATAAAGTTATGCAGATCCGATTCTTGGGATTGGACTTGATTTATACTATGTCAAAATTTTGAAACAAACTATGCATTCCAAAATTTTTCTGAATGCACCACTAAAAATAATTGTTAGATGTTAGGCTAGGCAGCTAGGTAAAATAAATATAGGCTGACCATATAAAAAAAAGAGTTATCAGGGTTTAAAACATATTGCCTGTGTGTTGTTAATGTTTTGATGTCCACAATATCCTTTCAAAAAAAACATGACGTTCAATGTGAAAAACTTTAGGCTGACTAAATCCATGCTTGTACTTCAACTAGATAAGTTGAAATAAAGGACAAAAAGGTTTCTGAGTCATACTGTTTTGTTGCCAAAATGACCATTTAGGCAACATAATTAAAAGACATTCCAGAGCCACAAGTCACCTATACACCCCACTCAGTGAAAAGTTTGGATATGATATCATATAAGCCATTGCATATTATATATATATAGATAGTATTAATGCAGTTGGCCATTTCTGCAAAGATATTAGAGTGATTGTAAATGGAGAGTTAATTATTCCATCAGCTTTGTGATGCCAAACACTTGCACATAACATGAAAATGCAGATTCAACTGAAATTGAAAATTTTTAAAATTATTTTTAATGATATCTTTTTAACTAACGAAGATCACAAAAACAACATTTTAATAGTTATATGTATAGAAATAGCCACTTATAGAAGGAACAGTGGATGAGTTAAATGAAGAGTTCAATGTGCGGGTGATCAATAGAATTCTTCCTACCATTTGTGAGAATGAAAATGGAAAAAAAAAAAAAATATGCTGGAGGGTGTTTGGATGTTTATTCCTATTAAGTCTGACTGAAAGATATTGCTTTATGATAGAATATGTAAAAAAAGGCTTGCTGCTAGTGCAATATGCAGTGATGTTTGATATTTACCATTTATGGTAAGCAGGGACCAGGGATGCATTATATGAGGGTTGGGATTGAAAAGATCAAGAGCTAGCTACGAAGAAATATGCTATACAGTAGAAATTATGATTAGGATACACACTTAAATTGTGTTATGTTCCAGGGCAGTTGTTACACCAAGTGCTTTTGTTTTTAAACGAATGTATGATTTTTCACCATTTTAAACATCAACCTTGTTCTATCGTTACCCACAAAGGTTATCCACTTTGCAGACAATCCCGAGCTGTATTTTTGCCGATTTATTTAAACAGTAATTTGACCATAAAGTCACAAAAAACCAAATTGGTTGTAAAGGCGGGAATGTAGCACATTTCTCGCCGTCAGGAGCAAGGCACAGCGTCGCGACGGTGATTTTTGTGTGTAAGAAGCGGTGCGCATGACCCTGTAATGTACTTTTTGGCGAACGCATCTTGAAAAAAAAAACGAAAAACAATATTTGAAAATGGAAACCACAAAGCGCTAATTTAGACCAGATGCAATTAAATTTCTTCTGATTTCGGAGTTGGAGACAACAGATTTTGATTCCATAGTGCATAAAGATGTATTGTCAGCATCTAAAAACATACTCAATTTGAAGTTTCAAAGGAAAGTTAGTTGAGAAAGCGACAGCTTGGAATGGCGTGAAATGTCACTTTTCTACTAAAACAGGATTTCTTAAATGTTCAATTTTGCAAAATTGGCAAATTTTCAGACAAGATAACTCCCAAAAAAAACTAAGTAAAAGATAATGGTTTAACTTTCCTACGATAGCAAGCGGTCTTCTCTCTAGGGACGGTTTCTCAATTTTTATTTTCGATTTTTAACTAAAGATATCTCCATATCTACTCAAATTTTGTAAAAGAAAGGTAAACATCACACTTTTTGGAATTTTGCCTTATATTTGAAAGTAAGCTCTATTTTAAACAATAAAAAACGTCCCTAGTGACAAATTTGTCTTGTTTCTAAAAAATAACATAAGAAATCATGAAAATTCAAATTGTTTTTGTTATGCTGTCTGAAAATTTTGGGGCAAAAGCATGTTTTTTTTAGTATTTTTACATTAATCTGATGCCATCAATCAGGTTCATCCTCACTTTTCTTTCTAGAAATGTATAACTTTTACATACAATAATCAATATTTGCAAAGTTACAAACCAAAATAGATACTACCTCGGAAACTCAAGAGAGTTAAACACTGAACAAACACTACCCACTGCCCTTAAACTCTGTTTTGAACAGTATTTTTTTGAAAAGAAATATCCAAATGGCATGTTTATTTGGAAGATTAACAAAGTAGCAGTATCAGTGTTGACCAAAATTGACCAAAATTTTTTCGTAAATAGACTCAAAAAACTATTCATCCATATCCAACCCGCGTCGAAGTGGAACAAGAAAAGGTGTTGGGACCTACAAGTTCAACTCACTTATTGGTTGGTAAAATGCAAGGCAAAATGGTCAAATATGTTGGTGGTAAAAACAGTTTGAGAGGCTACTTATCTAAAACAAACCTTTCCTACAAGTTGACCATTTCAGCTCTACTCCTGTATCTTTCTATAGGTGGGCCCACTGGACCCCACACCGTTGTATTTTCAGATGGATTCAGCATGAAGTAGTGTTGACTTCTACAGTTTTGTGTAAAAAATGTCAGGTCATGCACTTAATCAATTAACCACATTCAATGCTTCCCTCAGTCAGAGTTGATTAGTAAGATCACAATGGGGAGCCCTTACACTGTTCCAAATACATATTATGGAGAGACCCCAGAACTCCTGAGCCAACTGCTTTTTGAGCATCATTGTGTATTTGAATCCCCACCTCAGATACTCCATCAGATCCCATGACGTAGCTGTTGATATTTCTCGTTCCTAAATAGTTAGCCATCAGAGATCCTTCGTTCCATCATCTGCCCCTCATCTGGAATGTTCATACATCTAGAGAAGCACACCTAGGCTTGCTGTATCCAGAATTTTGTTTGAGGGAGTGGCAAATTTTGTCAAAAGTTTCCTAAAATGTAGACCTTTTAAAGGGGAAATATTTGGCAAAAGTTGAACCTTTAAAACCAAAATTGTAACTTTTTCCCAACAAAAAAGTATAAAAAATGTATTTTTGGGGGTGGGGAAGGCTGAGAAAAATGCAAAAATTGAATTACTGCAGGAGAGGAATGCAAATAGTCTGTCTTCTGTATTTCAGTTTTATTTTTTGACAGCAAACATTTTTTGATAAACAAATCTGAAAATACTTTTTGTTTCAAATACTAATTTGAGATCAACAATTTAATAACTTATAAATGGATCTTATTTCAAATTTTGCATAAAACTTCTATGATTTTATTAACAGGCACTATCGGTGATTTGCTAAATCAGAAACTCTAAAAAAATCATAACAAAATTCTTGCATTTTTGTAACAAGTATAGGTATCCTAACATACCTTGTATGTGATAAGATCGAAAGTAACCTTCAATCTGAATGTTTAAGTAAATGTTGGAGATTTCTGTCCATATAGACATATACTGCAATACACAATAAATGGAGATTTGCAATTGTTCTCAGCTTCCTGTTTTCTTCCTTTTGTCAATTTTTATTTGATAAATACTTTATGACAAATCTACAGATTTATCCTCTGCAAATCTCAAATATTTTTATGCATTCATGTAGACAATTGATAATGCCTTCAAGAAATGTGCTGTAACTTTAAGGGGTTTGAAGTACTAGTGAACTACTCCATAGAACTTTCCAGAATTCACAAATATGGTATTTATAACGGTGCTGATAAAGACTTTGTTTTTGAGCTGTAGCCAAGTCAAAAAGGTACGGTATGTTGTCACTTTTTAAACGTCGCAAGTCTATGGGAAAAGTAAAAAATTGACATTTGGATCGCCTACAAAATAGATAGAATTTTAAAATTTTAATTATGTTGAGGTCCCGATGTTTTTCTTCAAAATTTTTGAATAAGAAATGGGGTCACCGATTTAGTTTTCCATCAAATGCCTAAACCAACCCAACCCAAGTTTGAGTCTTTTCAACAATTTTGGTGCCTCCTTGGGCCGCAAGAGAAGTTCACGGCACATTCGGTACACAGCAAAGCAGTGAACGTGTGCGTAGAGGATGTGCAATTTACTGAATGCGGGGCGTAGAGAATGTGTGATTGATGTGATTTGTTCTTGTTTTAATTTCTTCATGTGCATAAACACAAACAAACACACAGATCCGTGGTACGGCACTTGAAACCTTTTGCACCTCAAAATGCAAATTCTTTCTTTTGCCACTGACAGTGGGTGCTAAATTGAATGCACAAAGCTCAAAACAGCTTGCACGTAAACAGATCGCACGTCAAACCCCTTAAAAGGTAATTGAGTTGAACTACCACAAGAGGGTGCTCTAACTATTTGTGAGAGGCTCAAACAAATTGTGATAGAATACAAAAATGGTGGTTGTTGACTGATGTTGAGGGTCAACTGTGTTTCTTTTTACCTATGGATGGCAATGCACCAAATATTCTGATGGATTTTGTTACATAGGCGGTCAATCACTGGTAAAATGATCTGGAAATATTTTCAAGATGGGGATATTTGTATTGAAATGGCTACAGATCTGGTGCTATCACCTTACATCTGCTAGAAATGTGATTTATGCAGGGAGGATTGCATTAGAATTATGAATATTCTGTATTGTATAGTACGCACATAACCTTCTGCGACAAAACCAGATACATTTTTTGAGTGATCAATTGCAGAATTTGATGTGCTGTAACTCTCACAAATCAATGATGGCAAATGTTTTTGTGTCATGCATGTTCTTTTGATACAATAAGTGTTTATTTATTCTTTAAATTGGGTTCATTTGTTATTTGAAGTAAGAGGTAGTTCCATAACTTTCACCATTAGTCAAAGAGTGAATAGAAAAGAGCAGAATGTAATGAACATTACAGTGGGATTAAAAATTACTTGGACAGGAGATACGCACACCTCTTGTAAGTGCAACAAGTACACGGAGGTCCGCACATTCGTTCGACCATTAACGACGCTTCGCGAAACGAGGTGCGATGTTCCTCCTGGCTCACGCAGTCCACGCGAGTGTGTGTTCGATTCTGTCCAACAAATTATTAATCAAACTGTAGTTGGTTAAATATTCAGTTCAGCTGAGTTTTGACAGTTTTGTTTTGCAAGAATACAACAACAAAACATATACGAAAATTTCCTTTGCAAAGTCCACAACCAAGAATACACACTTAGATATGATTTTGATATGGAAATATGCCAATTTTGATAACAACATGATCAAATTTTGATTCATTTTCATCAAAATTGTGTCAAAATTTTTGACAAATTATTTTGGTGAGTTCCCCTCTGACTAATCTGCTTTTAGAGTGTGCAGAGCCATGTAGTATTTCTATCAGGTGCCACCCGGCTTTCGCAATTATCATGTTTTGATGAGTCCAAGTGTTGAAAATATCGGATCCGAAACATGATAATCATAAAATCAGATGACTTGCGCCCAAAATCTATTGGTCTTGCTATGAGTTTGAAAATTTTGCAACTCAAAGTTCGACCAATAAATTTGGGCATAATCGATACAATTTTATTAGATACTTGAGCTTGTTCCTTGCCCCCGGCCAAGCTTTTTCAAATTTCTTGTTTGAAAACCATTTTTCGCGATTGCCCAGTTTTCGCAATTAGTACCAGCCGTAGAATGCAAATTTGTTCTGGCGCAGCCTCAGCTTACACCCACCCACCAAATTACGACATGTGATCTCTGTGCCTAACAGACAGCCAAACAGACAAAAAGAGATAAAGACAGATTTTGTCAATTAATATGTAGATCATTCTCCAAAATTCTCATGGTAAGGTTTGAATAGACAAGAAATCCTACTAAATAATAGAAATTGTGTTTCCTCTAGACAGAGAAGCAATAATGGTGTGAAATACTTCTCTTAGTATCTATTACATGCTTTAAGCTGTTTGTCAAAATCAGTACTGCAATAAAATATTTCTTCTCCCTGTAGAGCCATGCCCAGCCTCCTTGAACTTAGTCTTTTCAAATGGAACTGATACTTTGTTGTTTTAAATTAGGATAGGGATTTTAAAGAGAATTGAATTTGTGTAGATGATAATCTAATGGTACAGGGTGAATTATTTTGATGGTGGGTGGCTCAAAATGTTCTGTGTTAATACAGAACATATATTACTTTTAAGTGTATTCTCAGTGTGTTTCTATTGAGCAGCCTGGAATTTATGTGGATAAAACTTTAACCGGTTGATACTGGAGAATAGCTGGTACATTACAGTCTGTGTGTACATTATGGTCCGGCCCATCCATCCATACATTTTGGCAAAAAGCTGTTTTTTTTATTTATTTTGACCACAGCATCAACAAAATTGGGAGATTTGCTCACCATAATTTTTTTATGTTGGTATGTTACAGGTGTGGATATATACACTCACAATAAATCTTTGCCCCATCTCCAAAATTCTGGCTATGCCATTATTCCTCAGGAACCAATGACTGAAGATAAGCATTTCCCATAAAAAATCCCATAGGATCATATAGTATTAAGCATTCTAAATATGCAAACCAAAACAACAGCAACAACAACCAGTGGCAGCACCAGAGGGAGGGCAGGAGGGGGCAGGGGAAATGTCCCCCTAATTTTTTTCTTGCCCCCCCCCCCATTCCCAGTTTTCTCACCTGGTCCGAAAGATAAGTGATGGATTTTTTGCAAAAAACAAAAAAAATCAGCAATTTGGGGGAAAAAATCACAAAATTTTTGTAAAAATCTGCAATTTGGGCCAAAATTTGTTAAAAATCTCAGGATTTATGATATTTTCCCCCCTAAAATTTTACTTTTTCTAAAAGATTCACTCCTCCTGTCTGGTCTGGTGCCACTACTGACACCAACAACAAAACTTGGGGGAACATTTTTCTGGTAATGTCCTTGTGTCTCTCGAACTCTAACCGTCACATGACTGTTTCTGATAAAATTACATTATAAGCTCATTGCTGAATGCCTTTTGGTCTTAAAGGCACTATCAGTGATTTGCTAAATCAGGAAATTGAACAAATCATCAAAATCTGTAACAAGTATAGCTATGCTAACATACCCTGCAAGTGCTAAGACTGAAAGCAACTTAATAAGGGCATAATCAGATATTTTAGTTAATACTGTCCGTACGGACACTTACTGCTACATGTAACTGAAGGAGCTTCCATATCGTTGAATGATTGTTATGGTGAGGTTTACTCAAACAGTATCCGTACCCACTCGTAGACAAATAACCTCTACAGAACAGATCTGTGAATGCATTCTTTAAACATTTATTTTACTACTAACGACTGAACAATCATTGACTCGCAGTACATTAATATACTAAGATTAACACACACATGACACGTTACGGTACGAGCACACAACACGACGGGCGAGGACTACACTTAATCCCCTTTTTGGTGAGCCTTTAAATAGGTCGGAAGGATAAAAATATCTACAATCGAACCTCCACTACAGCCCTAAGATTATTATAGAGCATAAAAGAAATAGCGCCCTAACACTATCTTTAAATACTGCTGTTTTCTTCTGTTTTCTCACAATTTTTCAGTTACAAAAAATAACTTATGAGAATTCTACATCAGATTATCCTTCACTTTTAATCTAATTTTGAAATTTCAAATATTTTGACTCTTTCGAGTTAATCACTGATGTGCCTTTTAACTTAAGTATGCATTACATTGTTATAACAGATGCAAAAGTACCACAATTACATGCAATGATGAAAAAAAATTCACTTTGCTATGAGACCAGTGGTGATACTTCAACTTGGGCCATGTGTCAGAGGACGGGAATAAATAGACATAAACAAATTACATGTACTTTTTAATTGCCTGATTCAGCCGAGCATACGCCTCTAACCAGAAACCCTTCTTGAGAAATGATGAAAACACTTTTTAGGGTTTTTCATTTTGAAATGATCCAGCGAGTGCTGAAAGTCATTACTCAATGGCGGAGTTGCAATGGTCTTACCTAGTTGCATCGCACCACGAGGGAATAATGCGTTATCAAGAGCTGGTTGGCTAATTTCGACCAATTATGTTCTCGTGGAAACTGAAACCAAGTAGGTGGTTGGATGTAATGGAATTGGGGTTAATTTCTTAAAATCATCATTTTTAATGCTGCATTGTATTTTCTGGAGCATCCAAGTCATGGTAGTCATCGGAGGAACATCCTTAGACACTCTTGTATAAGGGGCCAATAGTTCACTGCCCCCAGTAGTGGGCAGTGTGTGTTGATAAACTGGCATGAGATATATGGTGTGTAGGGGTGGGGTGGGTATGGATACCCAAGTGTTTGTGGAACCTTGCCTTTTTTGTGTATGGGATTGGGTATTAGAATATGTTATATAGTTTGAACACTGCAAAAACATTGTGCAGAATTTAAACAATACACTTTTTGAACACAACACTATTCATAATGTGATGCAACAAGCATGATGAGTCATCTATCAGGCAAAATACAAATTCAGTCAGGCGGAAGAAACTGTACAAATGACCGTAGACAATTTTGATATTGATAGTAATAGCGCCACCAATTTCGATAAGCTACCGAGTTAGCTCATAATTTATGCAGTATGACGTAGTGACCGGGGATGGCGTAAGTTTTATAGCACAACATACGACCGGCAATTGATAAGCTACAGATTTCATGCAGTATGCCTCCATTCTCTTGATCGAGTGTCCTATCTGATTCAGTCTTCAATTGCATTTCATGTATCATTCTGCTGAAAACCCTCATTAGACTTACAGTGCCTGAGATATCGTAATTTTAGCATTGTTCAGAACAATGAAATACAAAGGAAGTTGGAATGCTATAATTGGCTACATCTCCAAATCAATATTAGTGACAAATGACCATAAAAATATAAAAGGAGAATCATATTTATATTATTGAATAGCCCAATCACGTAACTGCATGAGTTCTCTCATCCACACGTCATGGTTGTCAAGAGGGCACATATGGTGCAGTGGATCAGCGCTCGCCTCATAAGCATAAGGTCGTGGGTTCGAGCCCCGCTGTCACCAATGTGTTGTGCACTTGAGCAAGGCACTTTACCTCGCTTGCCTCTCTCCACCCAGGAGTATAAATGGGTACCGGCATATGCTGGGAATGCAAAACAGACTCGCTGTGCGGGAGGAGTGGCGAACCCCCAGCAACATTATGAGGGAGTCTGGCCCAAACGCCAATGACAGAGAGATGGGCACTCCACCTGCGGGCACACCATTTGCATTTGCATTTGGTTGTTGTTGCACAAGCACTCATGCATCGTGGTTGTTGCACAAGTACACGCACATTAAGATCTGTGCATCATCACATGTTATATTATCAGTGTTGCACTTCGCAATGTTCCATTGTCTGATCATCCAAATTTTCTGCTGCAATATACAAAAACCAATCGATGGAAGAAAACATGCCTCTAAAAAGATTCCTACCTTCCTAATGCACACAAATTTTCTGATGACCCCCATTGATGTTGCTTAACCCTAACCCCACCTCGGTTTCTCCCGGGAGGGACTGAAGGAGTGAGGGAAGAGGGGAACAAGAAAAGTCGCAAATTCGGGTGGGATTCCAAACCCCGGGCCCTTCGGGCCCCACCCCATGACCCGAAAAAACCTAGGCGGTGTCGCTGGCCCGGCCAGCGATTTCGTGCCCATATGAGTCTTGGTTTGATGACGTCATCGCTACTTTCTGGACTTAGTGCATTTTCCTCACTCAGTGCGGTGAGCTTTTGTGAGATTTAGTTGTGTCAGGGTTAAAGGGAGATGACCTGATTTAAGTTTTCATCTTGATAGAAGGGCCTTCACCCCAAAACCCCATCTGTAAAGTTTTTGCACCGGTATTCCAATCCGTTTTGATGTGAGAGCTAAAACCACAATTTTATAATATAAGCTCCATAGAGTACTATATAAAATTAATATTGGTTGACCAAAATGGGGTGCATTTTCACTCATAACTTCCAAAACAATTATCCTTAACCTAAGATTTCACAGGGTAAATGAAAAAATAGTAGCTTTCTTTCAGATACCAAAATTTGATCACTTCCGGTAAAGTCTTGGGTTCTGGGAACAAGGCTATTAGCGATCGGACTTTCCAACTACAACAATAGGTAAACGAAATATGGTGGGGCCCAAAACTATGATATGAAATATGATATGAAATGTGTATGCTCATTAAAACACTTTTGGGCACCTTGAATCTGGTTACTATTTCAGGAAAATCCACCTTTCTAAAGTTACAAATAGCAAATCTTTGCAAATGACTTAATCAGCTTGCTCATATTATGTAAAATGGTTACTTTTAGAATGCATATGCAAATAGTGATGTTAAAAGAAAACCTACTGCTAATTTTTTAGCCTGTTACACCAAACAAAATTTTAAGGCATTATACTGCTATAGTTTCAAACCAATTGTCCTGACTAATGCAGGGCTTTGTCATGTATTGCTAATAATGAAGTGCCAGTGTCCAATTCCAAAATATCTCTCTGACCATTTAGGGAAGAAATCAATACTCAACCGGCGGGCGTTTTCTGGCTCTGCCCGGTTCTGCGCGGTTCAATTACTCCACTTCGTCTGCTTAGACTCAAGGGATTACCTGAACCGCATGGAACCGCGCAGAACCGGAAAACAATCGTTGGTTGAGTATTGATTTCGCCCCTTAATCATTAACTTATCCATTCAATCATGAGTCTTTTCTTTCAGTTATACAGACAACCATGATCAAACTCCCATCTATCCAACCATTTATTTTACCATCAAACAATTAAGGAAATCATTTATTAAACTCTAGAATTCAAGAGGGAAGGTGCTGCATTAAACCAGCTCTTTACCCAAGTCTGCATGTCAAACTGGTATTATGACGCAATCAGAAGAGTAAAGGGGAAATTCCCATGACATCCATTACCCCATTCCATTCTCAAGCCAAAATGTTTAAGATAAATAAAGATGCGTACACGACCAGTTTTTCATGGTGCGTAGCTATGTATATAGCTACTCCTGAGTAGTCACAGGTATTTACTCTTAGCTGTACTCCAATGGTACTCCCTTGTGTTATCAATGCAGAACATGAGCTAAGGACTAAGTTGTACCTAATAGCGGCACTCTGTGAAGAATCTGCTTGTGTAAATTTAGTTTGCTGAGGAAAGTTGATTTCATGAAAAGAGACAATGTCGCCGAAGGGAAAACCGATACAAATTTTATAATTGAATTTTAAATATGAAATAAGCAAATAACCCAATTTTGATTGTGTTCATATGTTATTGAAAGTCAAATCTGTTCATCCCACGTAATTCCATCTCCTCATATATTCATGCTACATTTGCTCATCGAGTCAATATCCCTTCAATATCTTTTCATTTATCTCTCAATCCATAGTCACCATCCTTCCGTCTGTTTCCCAATCGCGGATCCTGTGAATAGTAATCAGACAACATTCGCCTCCTCTTGTAAATCTGTATGCACCGTGCAAAAAAACAAAAATACAAACCAAGGACTTTAGAGATAACTTTATCCACCGATCATTTATACAAAGGGTGCTGCGTTCTGAGGATTCTTTATTGACAATTGAAAGAGATCACTTCTTTTGCCTCTCTCACATGTTTGATTTGATGGTTATTTATCATATTTTGGGTATGTTCATTTTATCTGAGATTCTCTCAACAGTGTGCTGCATCTACTATGAACGCCTGTACAACATGATAACATATAGGGTGAATCAGAAAAGATGGGTTCCTTGTACAAATATTGTTTTGTTTCATCAACTTAAAGATGATAAAATAATTTAAGAAAGAGCACAAATTTAAGGGTTTTAAAGTTTTCAAACTCACCCTACACCTGCTTTGCACCAATGTGGGTAACTACCAAGAATATATAGACCATGTGTATATTTTAAGATTTTTGAAATTCAAGAGGGTGTATGTATTGTAATCCTCCATTGGGTTTCTATTCCAATCGCTATGAAATCTTGCTGCCTATAGACTTTTTCAATCAAAACTTTACTTAAGATGATGACCCCAGTTTTATAATAAGGGATCATCACACATCCACGTGTTTTATCTGTTGGGGTACAACAAATTCATGATACTTTGCATTTGCGTAATTATGTCTTGTGAACATACGCACGGTTTAAGGATGCTTTGGTGCATGTATTTTTTGCTATTTTAACAAATTTCTGATGTTCATTGTTGAAAAGTTTACTGCATAAGGCTGTGTTTGTTTGCGATTGGCCATTGGCAGATGCAAATAATGTTTAGAAGAGTATAGCAATCAACAATACAAGGATGTGGTGTCTGACCTATGCTTTCAACATCTACCAAAAAAACCTTCTCGATGACAATGATGGTGGCAGTGATGTCATTGCTGCCAGCTAACAACCAGTTGTGACAGATGGTAGTAGGCAAGCCTCATTCAATATAATTGCTCAAAGGACTGATTACAGCAATCATGCATGGATTATGTGGGGGGGGGGCTGTTGTATATGGTGTCAAAGGTGCAACGAGAGATTTTTGAGACACCCCATATTGTGTCCATAATATAATTTTCAGTAGAATTTGACACGCAATAGATTTCTACCTTGTAATTTGGCTACAGAATGTCCTTAACAGAGAGACAAAATCAATTTTGATTCTCTATATTTCACTATACACTAGGCTGATTTCCTCCTATTTGCTCCTATATGAAATTTCAGAAATTTCACATTTTTGTACCAAGGAAACTTCTCTCAGCCTCATTGAGAGATAACTTTCAGATAGACAACCTGCGATTTTTTCCAATGTTGCGACGAGGCTGAGCTATTAACACTTTGAGATGTTTTCAATACATACATTGGGCACACACAATGCTCGAAATATAAACATCAACATCGCTGATTTGAATCAATAATTTATGATAGGATTTCAATGTTACTCCTTTTTTGATTAACGTATGAACATATTATGACTTAATACATGTTTGATTTGAACAAGGCTTGGTGGCGCTAAATCTCACATTGTCTATAGGCTCAGACGATGGCGGCCAAACTCTTTCAATATATCACCTTATCAAAACGAAACCAAACATCACTTTGACTTTGACCAATTGTACTCTGCAGCTCCTCGACAGTAGACGTCAAATGCAGAGGTTAGTGAGCCGCGCTAGACTTAGTTAGATGCGGTGGAGGGTTGGTTTTCCCCCCCTTAACATACTATGGTTGTATTCTTCTTTACAATGCTTCAGTTGTCATTGATATTGAACAAGGGTTCTCATGGTAGACAGTCCATTCAGGTTTATTGTACATCAAGACCGTGCGCGAGTTCACATTGGTGCGTTAACACCCAGTGGGTCTGGTCCTTGTCCTTTAGATGGGGATATTATGTGAAGCTTTACATCATGGCAAAATCATTACTTTCATTTTTTGGGGGCCACCTGTATGTGAAATCTCTCGCAACCTTTAGATGGCTTAATTTGCAGCCTTATTCTCATTCACTGTTATTTTTATATATATCTATATATATGTGCGTAAGAAATGATACGAAAGAGGGAGGTAGCAATCCTGGACCTTTTATTTAGCTTTCGAACTCTGTGTTGCTTCATCCAGAATATCTAAATACAAAACACCATGCAACTATAATAATAATTGTTAAAAATAATTATTCAAAGATGTAAAAAAGATCTATCTGGTCATAAAAGACTTTCCCGAAACAAAAAAGTCACATTGATTATATATACCATTTAAAAATTTATTTTAAAAATCCAATGTACTTAATTTCAAACAAGAAAAAAGTACAGTATATTGGAATCGACCAGGACCAACTTTTATATTTTAAAAATAAATATGATTATAAAATCTGAGCAATAATTGCGGGTCGGCTTCACAGAGGAATTTTACATATTGAACACGTTGAGTTATAGTCCCAAAAGTTCGTCATGTATATGAAATATATTATAAAACATACCCAGTTTTTGTTGTAATGGGCCTCATTTGCTGGATACTCCATGGTTGTAGGCAGTGTTAGTAGTTTGAACTGACTGGTATAAGTCTCTGGGCCGAAGAGGCATTCATGGAACAATGATAGATGTAGGTTGGGATGGTTAGTATTGAGAACAGGTGAGTATACCGAGCAACTTTTAATGTTATCTATTGAAAATGAGTACTGAACTATGAACTCAAGTCCACTTTCTTACACTCACATTTTAAAAAATACTCACCAATCTCAGTATCCTCATTCAAAACCATTCACTCGTTATTGATACACTCAATTGATTCCGTCCGCTACTGCACAGCATCAATACAGCGCATGACCTAATAAATTTAATACCATGCATGTTTGTGATACTTACTTTTTTTTAATTGGTGCCCAACTTGGGGAATTCAAACATTGCACTCACTTCCAGGTGCAAAACAGGTGCATAGTCTACAATTGCACTTGCTAATCTCAAAACAGACTGCTCTCTATATAAGGAGGATTAGCAAAGTAATTCAGAATTTGTCAGATGTCCTTCAAGGATATGCAGCACATTGCCCAGTCCATGATTTTGTTTGAACAGAATGCCGTCAGCCAATTGCAAATGTCAATGTACGATACTGTGCAGATGGTGTGTTTGTAAGAACATGCCAAAACTGGTGGATTGTGAGGCATTTGGTATATGTTCCATCTATGTACTCAATTTTCAGGGTAAAACACTAGATTTTTGACACTAAACCAAATTTAATTTAAAATAGATAACGGTTTGTAATATACTCAATTTGAATCTTATAGTGGAGTTCTATCATGGATTAGCAAACTATAAACATTAAAGATGTCAATTTGTTTGGAAAAATGGTTCACAAAAGAGGTATTTTCAGTGGGTACTGGAATACCAAACTTGCTGAGAATGTTGGCGATGTAAATTAATATGGTCTTTTTATAATCTCAACATTTTAGATAAGTTATTGCAGCTACAATTATTACCATTCTTAGACTCTAGCTCCCTGCAAATACCCGCAGGTAAAAACGAGCTCAGCTGTTAGGCTGTATCCAAAAAGTGATACTTACATTAAAATTGTTAGAAAACTTTGTATGTAGAATCCAGTTCTATTCCCACTTTGTTATCGCGTTTGAAATTTTGTATTTTCTTAGGGGGTGCAATTTTGCATCAAAATAAGTAGGAATTAATTCAACACTTCAAAAAATTTAAAAAATTGCACAACATTCAATTTCTCCAAATAAGAGCCACTCTTACCAGAAAAAGAGTAGTATTTGCGAAATTGGAATGAGATTAAGATGCTGCACCAGATGAATATGTAAATCCTTGAAGATGCTATTCATTTTTTCTCTCGGTCAACATGCTCTTCCATATCCTGTCATTGTAGTGAGAAAGCTTTGAACGTATGTATCAAAATATTGCTACCTGGGGCCAGGATTTGATTCTATTCAGAACCCAATGAGAATACGGGCATTCTTTGCATATACATGCCTTATTTCAATGCAATATGATTCAGTAGTAAGGTCCTAACCCATTATGCACATTGGACTATTTTCAATAGGAGGAGAAGCAGGTCAATAAACATTTGCAGAACATGTAGGATGAAAAATGCCGTAGATTGTATCTTCGGACAAGTTGATGGCACAAAAGGGATATGGGGTAAAAGTTCCCGAGGTGAGTCTCCTACAGAAAAAAAAAAAGACAAATTTGGAACTAAATTCATTTTTTTCCCCTTTTAGAAATTCAAGTTTTTTAGTTGTCAAGTCCTCATTTCTTTCAGTTCTATAGGGTCTTATATTTGGTCTTAAGTCATTTACACCCCCCCCTTGATGCTTTTGATAGGCATGTATGGTAAGTGGATGATATGTGCTAGTGCTTAGGGTTAGAGTTAGGATTATAGGCGTTAGCACCAGATTCTCAAACACAAATTAGCATAGATGGATGTTGTTCCAGTATGAGCTGTAGTTTTCAGTTTTGGGTCTATTATGGATGATATTTTTAAAGGTTGTTTATTCTGATTGCCTTTGGAACCCCCTGATTTTACGGAAGTGGAAGTAGTATCAATTTATATCATTGGAAAGACATATTTTTCTCAGCGTCATCCAACCAAATTAAGCCTTTCATATCATTAAGACAAAAAACTGATGTTTTTGGTTACCGTCATATTGAAAATCCGTGCCAAATCAACCATAATTTACCACACGATCCGGAATGATCAGGACAACTTTCCTGACAGGCTGCTGTCACCAGGTTGGAGTAACTTGGTCACTGATGGTTCTCATTTTCAGCAAAAAAAAAAATGGTGTAGATTCAGGGTCATGCTCCTGACACATCCCTAAACCCAAACCAAAAACTATAGGGAATCCTCAGTCAGAATTAGATTTCTTCTTACGGGGCTGTGCATAGAATACCACAGAAATGGCTTGTTTTTCTTGAATTTATTTAAGGCTATTCTTGCAGGTATATTGTATAGCCAGAAGGTATGCTAATTTTAGCTTTGTACTGCATCTTCTCCCCAACCTTTCATTCTTTCATCATGATAACTAGATACAATTTTTCACATTAACGAAATACCAAGCGGTCCTTGTGAGGGTTGATAGAGAAATTTGTACTAAGGACGATAAATAGCACTTTAATTTATATTAGAAACATGTCTGACAGCTGAAGAACTCAAGGGATTGCGTGAAAAATAAGAAAAATCACTAATGTCTAGAATATCATCTCTATTGAAAGTTCAAATTAGATTCAGGGGTCTCACAACAACTTCCACATGGAACATGTTTTGTTGAGAAAAATGAATACAAAAGAGATAGTCGATATTTTGTCAACGATGTGCATATATGCTATTTTACAAGGGTTTATTATAATTTCACATGGAAACTGAAAAAAAAACAACAAAGTAGTATAGTAGTATATTATGCATAGAGTTACAATATATGTGGCATAGATGAGTTGTAGTAAAACCACAGTTTTAAACCAGTTTGTCCAGCCTAATTCACCCAAATTTACAGACAATGCTGCTATGTGGGATTTATTGGAGCAAAAGATAAATGGACTGGATGACCTTCCTGACGTCAATGTGCGGGATGGCCGACATTAGCCCTCCAGAGCTGATTTGCCCTTGTAGGTAGATCTGCTTTTTAGTTCACCAGGGTAACCAGATACCCCCTTATCGGACTTTTGAAAAACCTGATGGGGTGGCGGTTTAGCCACCGACCACCCAGCACCGGGGACATGGTAATTATTACACCTCATGAATAATTCATGAAATCATCCGGCTATCTCATGGCTGATTCATATTACGAGAAATATGCCCTAGGGAAATAGATTGAACGTTTCCCTACAACATCGTCCCCAGAGTCCACAGCTGCGGTTGTGCTTGTTGTTAATAAAACAAATACTGACATGGTTTATTTATTCGGGAAATAGGGCACCTATTTTCCAGTGGTACTGGTACGGGCCTATCACCCCTCACCCTTCGGGTGCGGGGATGAAGGGCCCTAGACAGTACTAACGCGGGAGAAAATAGTGTGCCCTATTTACCTCTAACCAGCAGTATTTGTATACTGTTTTACCAGGATACCATCAGCCCTGAAGGAAAGAAAACTGGACCGACTAGATTAGTGAAATAAATAAAGAACTCCAGCATGTCCCAAACTTGCAGAAAAAAATGTGACATCATAGCATTTATCATGCAGTAAAAGGCGGAATGTTATCATTAGTCACTATATGTTATTTCAATACATTTTAAACATGCAATTATGTTTATAATGTTAAACTGGTACTTTGTTCATTTATTTTAGTGCTGACTGAACAACATTTTTTTATTTGAAACGAGATCAAAAAATTCCTTGTGGAGATGTGCTTGTTGTGTTGTCTCTGTTTCATTAGTGTTCAGTTCTTCTATATCTATGATACACAAAGATGAAGACATGTTTAAAAATTATGCCATTTTTAAGAGTGAGGCTTGATGCATAAAAAGTCCAGGACTCAAGATTCATATTCAAATTTATTCAGCATAACATATCGTATGTGACAGAAATGTATAACAGTGTGTTATATAATAGGTAAGTTCACCTTTTTCCCCCGAACACCCCCACCCCTCCCGAGAACCCCCCATACTCCCTCTGACCCACTCCGACACGAAACCCACCCGTCCCCTCACCGACCACCCCATCCCCCTTGCGACACCCCACCCCCTACTGTGACCCAATTACGGATGCACACAAACGATGTATGGCAGAGTGGTCTTTCAAATAGTGAAGGAATTTATTCTGATGTACCGTTTTTAGCGATACAGCAATTATGCATATTTAATTAGCCATTTTGCATACCTGAGCCGCTTATATCACACACTTTCAAATTGGCAAAGAAGATGTGCACCATGATATGCTCTCTGGCAGTGAGGAATTTTGCATATCCGTGCACCATTTTCAAAAAATTGTAGCATTAACGCCAATAATTTTCATTTACTGTCTCATTTGTGCATACGTAATTTGCCCCGAATACATCCAATCTAATCAGGTTGAGAATTTCTTCCTCTCCCTTCCACCAAGTTACATCATTATCCGCCTTACAGACTCCAGATAACTTGTATACAGCTTGCAGGAACATTTTCTTATTATTTCAATTAGATACTTAATTAGCATTTTTATGCCCAACATCCTTACCAGGTTCGAGAACTCATTAACCCGCTGCTTTCAACCCAAGTTTCATCATCGTAGCCCTTATGGAACGTTCAGATAAATCGTACAACAAGCTGGGCCAAATGTTGACATTTTCCCTATGTCGTAATTGACATTTCTCTTCCCCTTGCCTTGTTTCCCCTACCCCCTGACAGAACCCAGGGGGAGTAACCCTGGGGGAATGAATTACATGGTTTAGTAGGGGGTTCCCCTCCTACAATACACCTAAGTTTGGGCTACTCTCTAATTTCATGGATTTAAAAATAAATCCTTTAGGATGTTAAAAGTTCGTAACCCAATCACAATAGATCTAATTAAATCTCATTTGCCTTAGATTCAATCATATAGATTTGAATATCAAATCTTAATATGATTTAATGTTATTGCAATAGAAATTATTTAACTCCTAACATTGGTTGGCACTAACACAATCGTAAGCATTAACTTTTTTTTAAACACCTAAAATTTAAAGTGTAACTCTAGCTCATCCAGAAAAAAGATATGCCCAAATGTTCCAGGGGTTAACATTTTGATACGGACTGGACTATGATACTGACGAGCCCATTTTATCCGTCCCCTCCCGAAGTTGTTCGGCAGGGACACAAAATGCCATTTTAAGGTAACCTCAAAATTTGCAGAGTACTGAATAGGGCCTTGCATTATTGCTTTACAATCAAAACCCCAAGTTTGTTTCCCACGGTACTTGAATGGGCGTATGTGCACGTGCCAGGCTCTCATACAAGTAGAGAAACCAGATAGACATAATCGTAACAAGCACCTATAAAAAAATAAAACATATAACAGACACAATAGATATGGCTTCAAAATTGTATAAACCAACCTATTGTACCACATTGCGCAATCAAGCTGGAAATGCTATGACAGTCAGAGTTCACATTTGTACAGTGATCAACACACCAAGCGCATCTCTACAGGCCATCAACTCAAGGCAAACTTGGCCAACACACCTAGATTTTAGGGGAATGACTTGGTGTGATATTCGCTGCGAACTCAGAGTGTTGACACACCAATGTGAAAATCGCTGCGAACTCAGTGTTGATACACCAAGTGCATCTCCATGGTACATCACACTGAGCTATCATCTTGGTGTGACAAAAACGTAAGCTATTGGGCTTCGTGTGGATACAACTATGAGGCTACTATGTATGGTCAGTAACTTACATATCATTGCCTTCATTGATTTCTATAGACATATTTAAAGATATTCACCTGACAGGTGCAAGGTTGATTAATACATGTATGTAGCAGTTACGGGGAGAATCTGCAATGATGTTTTTATTATAAACAAAATCAGGAATTATGTGCTTTCTAACTTCCAAACCTGTTTTTAAGTGCAGGTGATTGTAGTATGAGTTCATTTCAGTATGTTTGAATATTTTTTCGTAGCTGTAGGACTCCCAAATATTTTTTTCTTGGCTGTAGGACTCCCTTTAACCTGTTATTCGATTGTTAAATTAAAACCCCAAAAAGTCCCTGTCTTTATATCCATAAATTGCAAGGTTTAGGATCAAGGCAAATTTTTAAGCAGAGAAAAAGAGGAACTTGTAAAGTAATTGCAATGAGTTTAGAGGAGGGTGCCGGTTTCATATTTCAATGCCAAAATCGTCACTGAGTGTCAGTGTTGGACGCCCGTTTTAAGCCGAAGACACTGGCGCCTGCCAGCACTCTCAATACACGGTGAAGACAAACAAGTCAGAAAATAAGATAAATGAAGTTGGCGCTGATTACCGTGATTGAGACATAGTGCGTTATAATAATGAGATTGAGGATTACAAGTAAGAGTCTAAGAAGGGTGTACAAATAGTAAAGAAGGTTGATGATTAAGTTAACTAATGTGTCATGGTAACAAGCTTTTATGCAATCATTGATTGTATTTGCTGTGTTGGTTTTGCGAATATAAGTTGAAATTTGCTGGGTTGCTTTAAGTCAGGGGTTTCAGTGTATAGTTTTAAGTGCATTTTCGAGATCAGCAATTTAAGAAAAGTATGGGTGCATAATTATAAAAACTTAATTACATGTGGCACAGAGGGTGTATTGAGTCAATCCATAAATGCACCAGTTTTGTAAAATTTCACCTCAATAGGGTCATGTGGTGCCAACCAAAATCCTATTTAACCCATAAAATCACTGACTTTTACATCATTTCAGCCCTCAAAGTGTTAGTACTTGGATTATTTAGCATGATCACGAAATGTTTTGTAGTCTTCGACCACTTTTAGCCCTAAGTATTGATATGAGTTTTGTACAGTACAGTATAGGCAAATTGCAATGCATTATGATTTGATTCAAAAATACCTCTGCATGTGGCAGTAGGAGTTCAGGAGTTCTAAGGGAATGGTCATTATTTATGCTGGGGGAATCCCGGGGGGGGGGTTCTCAACACAAATGGCCATACAGGGACGTGCCACAGACAGCGGTCCCATTTTCAAGGCCTTTGGTATATAATGAACCCTGTTTTTCAGGCCAATTTTGTATGCCATGGGTCGTTTTTTCAAAATTTCAGAAATTTGTTGGAAAAGTAGTCACATTGTCTCAACGGAAAAACCAAAATTTTCTAAAAATTGTTGGAAATAAGTCAAATTTTCTCAATCTGAAGCCAAAATAGTCCAAATTGGCTTAAAAATGTCAAATTGCGGCGAAAATGGCGCAAATTTGGGTTAAATTGGGCCCAAAATTTACAATCTTGGTATAGCTATGGGTCCTTTTTGGGCAAAAAATGGGTATAGTATGGGTCCTACTTCCAGAGTCGCGGAGGCACGTCACTACCCAAACCAATAGTTGAGAACCCCCCCCGGGGGGGGGGGGGGGAATAGAGGTTTCAACTATTGTAAAAAAAAGAAAAATTTGGGTTTCCCCTCACTTCATTTAAAAAATTCGCATTCCTTGATTTTATGAAATTTCTCCATTAAAAGTCATGTCCCCACTCTTCCTTGTTGATAAAAATTGCTTTTTTTCATATCAGCCATAACCCTCCATTCCCATTGTGTTAAGTAATGACCCTCCCTATTTGAGGACTTACACGCAGTGGTTCCAGCCATTAATTCTAAAAATGCCCACATGATATCATACAAAAGCAAGTACATCTGCATATCAGTGAATTTGAATGCTGACATTTCAAAACCCTCCTTCAGCTATACTGCATCAAAAGTTTCGGTGATGTCATTCCTGGACATTTTAATATGAATTCGGGGATACTGTAAGTCTGCCACTTGCTGTTTTGTTTTATGCATCTTTTTATTATGAAAAGCCTTTTAAAAAAAGGGGTATCTTTTGGAAATGAGATGGTAACAAAATGTATTTCTTTCACACACAAGCGGTAAGCATACAAGATTACTAAGTGGTATCATTCTTCACACGGTATCAAGCAATAGCAATAATTCAATTTAGAACCAGCTCAAATTGGATAATTGAGTGAATTCAATCGAATATTTTCACTAAGCTATCCAATGAACTGATGCCCCCCTGCGGTTTCGGGGTTAGAATTGGCCGTGGTTCCCCTGCATGTCGTAAAAGGCGGACTAAAAGGGCAAACTCGTCTGTTGTATTTGAACAGAAGGGGTGTATTTAAAATTTAGGATTATAGTATAAAGGTGTAATGATTAGGACGGGTAATTGTATTATTAGGATGTTCTGTTGTATTACGCGTTTAAGTTTACATGTAGATTAAAATCCAATTAACATGAAAAACAAAAATTTATCAATTAAATTTGTACAATGTAAGACACCTATTTATTTTTTTGTAATGTAAATAGTAGCATGTATTAGGGTTTCTAATGCTTATATTTGTTGAGCCCTGTACATGGGTAAAACGATAGCATAAGCGTGGTGGGAATTATTCTTTACATTTAAACACTGGCAAGCGCGGACGGGACGTACATGTATCTAAACAAATGGTAAATGTTGGAGACAAATTCTATTTGGTCTATTGATCTCATGTTTGCATGTTGATGTGATTGTCGAGTAGCTGTATTTGAAGTTGAAGGTTTTGCTTGGTACATGGTGAGTGGCCTTTGTCATCAGTCTATGATGTGTATAGTTATAAATTATCAGTATATCTTTTGAACTGTTTTATTGATGAATGTTTTGCTAAGTGTATCTTTGCAATGGTTGGTTATTTGTTTATAATGGAGAGGTGATGCTTTGGTTCATACTGTATGATGTTGTACCTTTTGTAATTGTTAATGTAATTTGATTGAAATGAAGTTTTAATATTGCGGCCCCCATCTTGTTTTTATATTTAATGTTAAATGACAAATGGAATGACAAGATATAACACAATTGTGTTGAGTTGTCGTTAAACTTTAATACTCACTCACTCACTCACCCAAAAACTGATGGCTTAATGTACAACTTGTATGCTTACCCTTGTGAAGTATTTAATTTTTCAACCTTCTCATTCTTGAAGTAGATTAATTCAAAAATACCAACGTAAATGTAAAAAATAGGGGGGTAAAATAAGCCTTTATTTAGAAATTCTCATCAAATTTTAATATTAATTTTAAAATTACTTAATTCTACCCTAATTCTTCTTAATGCCAAAACTCATTCCAAACCTAAACCTCTTCTGGAAACTCACCAAACATCATCCAAGAGTAATTGGCAGGCTGCCTTCAATTGCAACTAAAACCCTGGAACAGGGCTTTCAAATGGAAGTTTCCGTAACCTTACCCATCTGAACACTTTTTCTGACACACTTATGATTCGGAAACCTTAAACTGCGCTTACGACTCCTTGAAGGTTTCCGAATTCATAAGCGTGTCAGAAAAAAGAGTGCCAGATGGGTCAGTTAAACGGAAACCCTTTCAAAAGTTAGGTTTTTTTATAAGGAAGAGGTCCCCACAAAACATGTAAATCGAGCATTGAAGTTTTTGCCTCATGTCATATGTGTGTCTTTATAACAGTGTTTCTTAAAATCAGTGATCCAAGATTAACCAATGCACTAAACCCCTTAAAGCATATTGTTTGTGAGTGGTAAATAGGTTTACAAGTACCTTAGGCCAAACATGTAGTACTTGTGTGCTTTTGTTTTTGGAATAACCTCAAGTAAGTACTCACAGGGACCCTGTTATCCTGTGTATCCGATGGCTTGACTGATTGGTCTGCAGTCAGTTATAGTCCCAGAGTGTGTTGAAGCCACTTGGATAACAGAAGAAAGTAGTCGGGCATACAATTGGGAAAACGGGGTTTTTTTTTTTTTCCCCCCCCATAGGATTTGTATGAAATGGATTCACATATGCACTTAATCTGATATTGATCTGAAAAACCAGGTGCGTTGAATTGTACGCTACAGTACAGAATCTTTGAATTTTTCACCAAATTGGAAACCTGCAGAATAGTAGTCAAGACATGATTTGTACGTGTATTTGTCCTATTCCTGTCATTTGGGTCTTTATTTCTTCCCCAATTAGTTCAAGAACCACCAAGAGTAAGGATGGTATTTTGAAAAAATTTCCTAAAAATGATTACTGGGCAATAGGTTCACAATTGGTTATGCAGAGTGTGTTGTGTTAAAGGACATTTTGTGATATGAATGTTACATTAAAAGTGATGTGACCCAATTATATTTATCACATGATGTCTTTGTCCCTAAAAGGGAAGCATATGTACTTAAAAAACCAAATTTTAATTTGGTGTTAAATCGTTCAAGCTCCTTGGAGACTATAATTAAAAGCAAAATCATGTGACAATTGGCCACCATAGTTGTGTTTTTTGGACACAGTATGTGAGTTAGGGTTTGTTCATACTTCTACTGCCCAGCGCGCATTGCAGTGCAGTAAATTACTGCAATGGTCTGCCACTACTGTTGCAGTGCTCATAGATTTATGCCAGATCAAAACCCAGGACACTGCCGGTCACAGGTTGCAGTATAGTGGGTGCATTAAACTTAAGAAGGATTGCAGTAAAAACATGTGAAAATCGATGTATTGCACACCCCACTGCATCTTAAGAGATCTAGCAGTGATAAGGCGATGAGAATCTTTTGAAAAAATGTGGAAATGCATTTTTTACTTATAAAATCAGGGATAAGTTGTGTCCATTCCATTTAACTGCTTAAATGTAGAAACAAACCACCCAATAGTTGAAAAAATGAAGAAGTATTTGAGGAAATTTGTATACCGTCTCCCCAATAGACATACAGCGACGGAGGTCGCAAATCTGCAATAAACAGCTGATTGTGGTTTACACCAGTACAGAACAAAACAAGATCAATAATTGTTGTGTTTGAGGTAAAAATCATTGATCATGGTGCACAATATCATGCTGAAAATCGGTGAGATTCACTGGGAAAGGCGTTTTGATCTCAAGTCGGAATAATGATACGCACGTATAGAAATTCCCACCAGAATCAGATAAAACGTACTGTCTGTCTTTATACACAGATTTCAAGCCAACCACTTGCAGGTTATGTTTGCATATCCATGCCAAGTAACAAAATAAAAATATGGAATTTGATGATTTTTGCGGAGTTTCGGATTAGCAAATCGGTGCTAATCCCTTTAATGTATCACTGGTAAAAATCATTTGATTTCATGCACACAGTGCATTAACCATAGGAAATAAATATTTTCGTACAGTGCATGGCAGTCATTGACCTATGATGAATTTGACGTTTCATTGCAACAGAGTCACTGATAATAAAAATGCCAGAGTTTCAATGCACATTACTACGTCTGAGGCTGATATTACCCACAATTCATCATTCCAAGATGGCAGAAATGAAGGCGAAAACTAGCAAGAGATTCTCTGCTAAGTGGTTTCAAACGCTGTTGAAACCACTTAGAAAAAGTATTTTTACATTGTTTCCTGCCGGCAGTTTCAGCGCATACTTGGGAAAACTGGCAAATTTTTAAACGATCAGAATCGTCAATAAGGTGTGTTTTTCTTGGATAATAGAATGTTCTTTTCGTATCATACTGAATCTTTGTATTTAGTAAAGAATAGTGTAGAGTGGAATGCAATAGACAATTTTACGTGGATGCGTAGCAAATTTTGCTGATTCTGACATTTTTCTCGAATGAAAATTCAATTTTTTTGTGACCTTGGGTGTTGTAGTAGATCAAATGTCCCATGTGATGTTGTGCCGGTATGGATAGCTTTAGCTTTAGCAGATCGAAAAATAGTAGGAAAAAATCTTATTTTTTAATGGGATTTTTGGGCAATATTAATATTGAAATAGGTTAGCCATTCAATAACAAGAATTATCACAATGATTGCTGAAAGTTGTACACCAAATTTTTACTGTGGATAAGTAAGGAGGGGGGTGACTGAGTTATTCTTGTAATTGTAGCCTTACAAATTCATTTCAAAATATAGATTTGTTTGTCATCTTTTTTTTTTTAATATTTAAAGTATTTGGATGTTTTGTTGTTGTTTTTTGTATTTAATTATTCTTATTTTATTGGGATAGGTTAGCCTAATTTTTTGTGAGAATGACTGAAATGATTCAGGTTAATAGTTTGGCAATTATAAGCAAATGGAGGATTATTTTGAGTCGCCTGGGTAAATTGCAAATGTGTTGAGTACTGATAGCATTGCAGTAAATGAGGCCATACTGCAGGGTAATTGCAGTAATGAGATGGGCGTGGCTATGTTTGTTTTGAGGAATCCTAATTCTCTTGTTATAAATATGCCCTGATGAGTTATGAAAATAACGGACAAGGAATGTAATTGAAGTGTATCAATTTTTTATCATAGAATCACAAAAATTAAAAAAAATGCAATTTTCATTGTTAAACCCTTGGACATATTAAAACAGTGTTCCATTTATTCTGAACACTGGCGTCAGATGTGTCATGCATTCACAAATGTGTGTGATATGAACACCTCTTTCTGCTAAGTGTTAAAACAACAAAACTAGAGCGTTTTGGCTTGAAGTATGAATCAGTGCCTCCGTTTACATTTTTGAGGAGTGTCAGTTAAACAATCTATACATGGAGAAGGAGCCTTAGGTCGCCTCATTGCTTAGTGTACAACAGAAAATGTGTAAGGTGTTTAGACCAATGGCACCAACAAACTGAACGCATCTCAAATTACTTTGAGGAGTGAAAACTGTGGGAATTCCTTGCAAAAAATTAATCACATAATTGTGTGGCCATAGTAGTGGGGCTTGGTAAGCAGGGGGGTAGGACACGATTTGCTCGATTTGGGCATCGGGGATTTCCAAACTGTTAATTTGGGAATGCTAACGGGCATTTACTCTATGGGCAGTTTCGTCCCAGTGACATTAAAAAAATCATCTCTTACACCGTTAGCTCAAAAGATCTTGTAATAGTATGATAATTGGAAGAAAAATTAATTGACTTCAAAATCCGTCGGGGGGTAGTGGATTAACCCCGCTGCAAACATGAATTTCCAATAACGGTCATTTAGATTTCAATATTCGTGACCAGGCCTAGTATTTAGTCAATCCTGTGTGTAACCGTTCGTATGCGTAAGAGCGCCCTCCTACCGTTAATGTCTTTTGAAATACGACTAGCCCCCGGAAGTTGATGCCGTTGTGAATTGGCCCTGTTGCTGTTATGGTTGGATGTCCACACCCCCCTTTTGTATGTGATATATTCTGTCATGTCTACGTCAGGTTACCTGCCTTAGATTATTGGACAAAGCTGATACCATGTCAGTGTCAAGAGTACGCTGAATGTAGGTGCATAAAAGAAGTTAAATCAACTTGCGATAGATTGAAATGTAACGAGCTAAAAAAAGCCTCTGTCCAAAGCTTTTTCTCCTTTTTATTTTTTGTGAAGTGTTTTACTCTTATGAGTGATTTCACTCTTTTAAGAGACAAATTCACATCATAAAAAGAGGAGACACTTTCTCTTAAAAATTGCTTTCCCTCCACACGCCTTTCCCGAAAGTGAGAGTTAATTAGCTCCAAAAGAAAAAAAGAAAAAAAAATTTTCTCTTGGAGTGTAATCAAAAACTACTCCAAGTTCTAGAAAAATTAGTGGATTTTTGAATTAAAAAAAAATGAGAGATAACATTGTGTGGAATTGGTACAGGTCCTATAGTGAGGCCTACCTGGGATACAGCTGATTTGAGTGAAGTCCACTTTTTGCAAGACAGCCAAAGAGTGGGAATTTGGCAAGGATGGCTTCAGCCGGCAGGGCTAAGGGTCAAAACTTGAAATTGCATACATTATCTAAAGCAATTATGGTAAAATATCTAGAACAGTGTTTGTAAGATTTTGTATTTATAACACTAACACAACCATGATCATGCCTATTTATTATTCCATGTTCCAAAACAATGGGCTTCCCTCTAAAGTTCATTTACATTTCCAGAGAGGGCTGATATAGGATCTGGTTCAATTCTCACCATTGTTTTTTATCCTTCCCACAATCCATCCCACCCATGACCTACCACCTATGTCACCAACCGCCCCAACCATCCATCATTCCTCCATCAGTACATATGTCATTTGACATTCATCCATTGCATCGCAATCCCATCCATCATCCATCCAGCACGCCAACTAGCCAGCTAACGCACCCAACCAGCCAGCCAACCACCCACCCCCCACCCACCGCACCCACCCCACACCTAACCCACCACTCCACTTATCCCCCCACCCACCCACTACCAATATTCCTTTTTTTTTTTTTAAAAATTCATAGTAGTATATAACCTTCTGTTTCCATGGATAAATAAATAAGATATAGTGTACCATGCACTGAAGGCACAAGCTGTGTCATCAAAGAAATTGCAATTAAGGGAGGCCAAATCAAAGAGAATTTAAAAAGCAAAAAAGTCAAGTTTAAAAGAAGTAAATTAATATGGTCCTGGCTATCGTTGAGAATTTCATTTGTTTTTCTTTCTCACTGATGCTTTTTTTTTAGCAACAACAGCAAAGTATATACTTTTTTGCACCCGAATATTGTGTTGGGCCTCATACATTGGCATGGATCTATATGACATTTGATTGTGTTCTCTAATGGTAATCTAGTAGTCCAACAGATAGTATTTCTTTCTGGAGACCTGAGGCATTTACCTCTTGTCTTCTGACTATACTCAAATAATATTTTCATAGTTGGTCTTACACATGAAAGGAAAGAATTCTTTGTAGTGTCTGCAATTGAAATGGAACAAAGCATTGAATTATCATGAATTTTCAAAGGTACTATTGAAATTCAGAGTAAGTTCAATCAGGGACTAGATGTCCCTTGACAATGTGGACTATATATTTCCAGAGGGGGGCTGTGCATTGTTGGAAGATTTAATTGGATCATTGTTGCCAGTTGCTTTGCAAGAATTTGTGGGAGATTGCTGCAGTGACTTTACTTATATTGCCCAGAGTAGGTTTTCGACAACCTACCATGAAAGAAAACTGATAGTTTCAAATATTGTGTTTGATTAGAGGAATTTTGTATGATTTTTTTCCTGTTTTTGTTTTGTGGTTGAACATCAGAACATTAACGAGGCATTTCGTGATCCACAGCCCGTCCACCGACTTACCTCAAAAAAGTTGAGATTTTTATATCATCTGAACCATCGGGCTAAGTACTAGTATGTGTGCCCAATCTGACGTGCAAATTCAATCGTCTCTACAAGAAATTCATGATTTTGTATTTTCGTCTGTAAACGGACAGCGAAATTGCTTTGTACAGTGGTTATGGAGATGTGATTACGAACAATTTGTCATAACAACAAAACGCAAGATCAGAATAACACTGACATTTGGGAATAAGCTTTTCTAAGGATTTATCTAGAGAAACAACATGAACAAACGAAATGTTTAGAATCATGAAATGACCTTAAAGCCTGTAAATGTATTTGACCATAAGTTTACTCTGGGGCACTGTATGTCCATGGTTGGATATCAGGCGTTGGTACAAAAATGTTTGTACTTAGGGTTGTTCTTGTTGAGGATATCAAAATCACCAAAAACAACATTGGGTATGTTTTCACTTTGTAAATATGGGTTAGGCGTGTGTGCTGGTGTGATATTTTTGATATAAATGTAAATCATAATTTAATTTTTTTTTTCACATAAAAAGAATTTGGAATGTTAATCAATTTTTTTCTCAATTTTCTCCTGATTTCAAGTGGGCAAGTTTAAATGTTTACTGAGTTTTAGGAATTTTCTAGATGATCGCAGCCAAGCCTCATTCAATACAGCAACTGACCTAAAACATCAAAAGAAATCATCCCATACATTGATGAAATACATTGATGTTATTGAATGGCAATTTGAACCACTTTACCTGAACAATTATGGGCTCCGTTCCCTTCCCTTGCATTTCTTGTCACTTGTGACGTCAAAATTGAATTCATAATTAATCAGTTTTCCTCGCGCTTTAGTCACTGTAAACAGTCTCCAGGCGCTGTTGCCTATTATCCTTATGCCGCCATTAGGAAATTGTCACAATCATTTCGCTTCAATCAGGTGGCCCTGCCGGCCAAGCACACAATCCTATCATCACTTAGATTGCAATATCCCCCATAACTTGACAGCTCCCCAGATTTCGCCTTGTGTGTCGGTGATGTCATTGAATTAAGTATCTTGCCCCGGGGGCACAAAAACACAGTGCTTCGTTGGCTTCGCGGGGTTGAACTCATCTCTAATAGGAATCACAAGCCTGCTGCAATTTTGCGTCGCTGGACCACGCATGTGCTCGCTATTATGTTTGGCTGTTTGGCTAGGATGGAACCTGAAATTCCTGCGCCTTTTGGAATCTCCAATGGGGTCAACCAACACCCACTGTCCACATGGGCTAATTCCGTACAACACTTTGGCTTGTGGTCTCCAAATGGCTGGACAGATTTTACTCAAAATTTGTAATTTTGAAGTTTGTAATGATATGCTTCCTTGTGAAGGAGAAGACAATCGGACCATGATCGGATCATCCACCTTAGGGTTTTGTCTTCACCCCAAGACCCCATCTCTAAAGTTTTGTGCCGATAGTTTCAACCCATTTTGATGGCAGCTAAAGGTGATTTTGAAATCCCTAGATTACTGGTGTAAAATTAATATTGGTTGACCCAAATGGGGGCACAATTTCATTCATAACATCCAAGAAACATCCTTAGCCCCATTTCATTCACATGAGTAAATGAGAAAAATAGTAGTCTTTCCTCAGATACCGACAATTTTAAAATCTGTGGTTTCAGTGGACAAGGTTATTAGTGATCGGACCATGGCCCTGTAACCATCTGTCGCTTTTTGTACAACACTGTATAGCCATATATCTATACGTACTCTTAGAACCAACCCCTTATGCACTAACCAGACTCTTCTCCAGATGATAGTGGCTGCCAAATCCCTATTCACTTTGCAACACCCAAATCACTAGCTGTATCTTGAACCCCATGCAAATCATCTGTTATTTTTATGAGGCAATTTTTAAGCAGTGGCGACACAATTTTGAATTTGACAACTGATATAGTATATAGACACATGCAAAAGCTGTTAACCCCTCAGAAAAACCAATGCAAGAATCTTGCCAAATAAGCCTACAAAGGCCATAATTTGTTATAGGGCCCTCTAGTTGCCATTCCGCCATAAAGAGATGTGTTAAACTAATTTTTAAGAAAATCCTATTGCCTGCAATGAAAATTTCATAAAATTTACACGATGAATGTAGTGGAATAAATAAATAATCTATTAAATAGTTTATCCAAAGTGTGTCGCGTTGATATTTGCAACATCAAAACGTGGGATTTCTTGGCTTGCCCTCCCCACATAACAGCTTGCCACTTGGCTTCACTTGACATTGTGTCAAGGCATATCAGCAGTGAGCAGTAGGAATTTTGACAGTCACATTGCTTAAATAGAATAACACAATAGTTTAAAGACGTGTGAGTGGAGACATACTTAAATGTCTGGTAAATCAAAGTTACAACAAGTTGTAACTCCTTACCAAGTAAGGGATTTCCTAGAGATTGGGTAGTAATTGCGTCCAATAAATGTTTACCTCGTTATTTAGACTTAAATGTGTTTTAACTTAATTCAGATAATGTTTTGAATGAGTTGTCCCAAATAATTGGCTTGATTTGGAATTCTCAAAACAAATCCTAATGTGAGAAATTGGGTCACTTAGTTTTACAAATCAAATCAATCAGCAGTTGGCAGTACGGTTCAACGCTCATATCAGAGGGACTGGCAGGTCTCTCAGAAGGATGCATGTTGCAAAGTGAAACATGAAAGATGTGTCATTTCACATGTGGTGAATGAAAGCTGCTACTACAAGCTTGCCCATTACGCAATGAAATAGAGCCACTTGAGGGACTCATTGAGCAATTTAAACTGAAAAACAAGGCCCGTGAGCATAACCCAGGCATGCAGCCATTGGTGTTTATTAGTGACATAACTGTCTACTTACTTCAGTTTTGACCAAATTTTTGCTTGTGATTTATTAGCTTGTGGCATTTCGAATAATCAATGAAAACTATGCCATCTTGTAGACCTGGAAGTCAATCTTATTTCATATTTTTTTTTTATTTTCTCAATAGTATGTTTGTTATTTTTTTTTTGTAGGTGAAATTGTATTCCTTTCTCTTGAATTTTTTTAGGCTGGTAAGTTACTTAGCATTAAAAATATGCCAAATTAAGGCACATTAATGATATTGCTAATCAAAAAGCTGTTACATTATGAAAATCAGATCTTGTGCATTATGTTAGACATTATAGTTATTCTAACATGGCCTGCAAGTGATAAGACCAAAGGCAACTGAATATGATAAATGGATATTTTTAGATGGATGCTTTTAAAAAATTCCTTCTTTAGAGACACATAGGTGGGTCTAGTGGGAAGAAGTGCAGGATCGTTAAAAGGTTCATGGGACCGTTAAAATTCATTAGGTTTCGAGCCCACTGTGGCCAACAATTTGTGTCCCTGGGCAAGATACTTATTCAATTTCCCCGTCGACCCAAGCGAAATCTGGGGACCTGTTAGGGAGAATATTACAATCTAAGGCTGATAGGCTTGTGGACTTGTAAGGCCTTTATTTGAAAGAAAATGCATCATTAGACTTATCCAAGACTTTTAATTTACTTTTTTAAGCTACTCCTACAAATTGAAGGCTCCATGCGACATACCAATTTAAGGTACTATCAGGAATCTGTTAAATCAGAAAATCTTTCAACAAATCGCAAAAATCATATTTGTAATTTTTGGTAACAAGTGTAAGGAATCCTAACATATCCCTTGCAAGTATTAGACTGAGGACTAATAAGGATAAACTGGGTATTTTTATTTAGATTTGCTACAGCACATAGTTGATTTGAGATTATCTCTATTGCACTGTTGTTTTCTTCTGTACAGTTCATTTTCTTAAACAGAAACAGTGGAAACTGTTCTAAGCTTTTTAAGCTTTTCTCATTTTAACAATTTGATGTTTTTGTGAAACACCCAGAAGAGCTGTGAAAAGAAACACAAGGTAGTTCATGCTGAGCCGAGAAAGGAAAGGATTATAATGTGAACCCTAGTTTTCAAATGCCTTATCAACCAATTTAGGATTTAGGCCTATAGTGAGAAGAGAATGTGTGTTCATGTGATACATTATGGATTCAATCATGCTGTGCCAGTGATTCATGTCAAAATTAAAGGGGGCATTTTTTGCCAACAAAGAGTTTGATATATTTTATAATTATCTAAACGTTAGCCTACGGAAGTTGAGAGTATATGCCATCTTATTGACAAGATTTTATGTGATTGTATAGAAGAATTCTTACTTTTCTATTATCTGTCTGTAAAGACAACATTTCAACATGTCTATGGGATACTGTGATACAAGTATTTGCTTACAGGCCTGTGTGTGACAGAAGTGGAAAAAAGTGAAGAAAAAAAAAAGATTCTATTGGCAAGTGTAGTGAATGAGCCATAGGGTTTTAAATGGCATTATATGTTCCCAAAAAAGGTTGAAAAAATTTTTTTTTTTGGTAAAAAGGTCGACTTGTGACATTAATTTGCTCCTCCCGATGGCACAATGGCCACATATTGAGAAATGTCACTTTTAACAAGTCTGCAGGATTTCCCTAAAATATCTTGCTATGGCCTGGTTTGCTCATATTTTCAAAACAACAGCACGGAATCAACTTTCTTTTTCCCCTTTTGTTCAACATTATTTAGTGGTATAGCATGTCGCTGTACCCTTAACAATGAGGCATTCTACCCATCTAAAAACATGTTTTTCTTCACTCAAATCACCAAGTATGACAAACCTGAATTTTATTTTAAGCCACAAAGTTGATGATTAACTTATTAACCCCTTTTCAACATAAGATAGATTATGATCAAGCATTCTTTCTTCCACACATCAGGCACACTTAAACATCAGTTGTGACTTGGAGAATCTTGATGAAACTTCTGGGTTTTTGAAAATTCACTCTAAGAAAAAATGATTATAAATTTTGTGCTCTTAGTGAGAGGCTCTTCAAAGGCCCTTTAAAGACTCAAAAGGTTCTAAAACATACAGAACCATTTTCAGTTCTGGTCAAAACCTTTTAATTTTTGTTTTTCACCGTTTTGTTCCTGAAACATTTTTTAAAGGTTCTATAAAGAAACCTCGCTCTCTCTCTTGAACCTCGTAAAAGGTTTTTCTTGCAAAATCAGAAAGGTTCTTTATAGGAGCAAAACTGGTGTTCGGTACACATTCAAAAAAAGATTTACTTGATTTTTTAATGTTCATCGCAGTGTTTTTTTTATGTATTAATTTATATCCAAATCTGAATAAAATTCAATCAATTTGGGGATTTGTTTCTTTCTTTAGAGAACCATTTATGGTTCTCCTGAGAGGAAGGCCGAAAACGAGGAGGCGTCAAAAAGAGACGGGACAGAGAAAAACTTCATAACCATGTTTGTTTTCTTTGATTATAGAGTGAACCATTGGAAGGTTCCATATAACCAGTTTATTGGATGCTTTTAGAACCTTTTTGCATGGAAAAGTGTACATATTATCTTCTTTACATGGTTTTTAATTGTTCCCCTCATAATTACCACCAAATAATTTCTTTGAACTATGACTTCAACCTGTGGCTTTCATACACTCCATTCTCTGGTTTCACCAGATTGTAACTTTTTCAGGTCTTTACATCCTGGTCTTGTTATTTACATAGGCTATAAAATTTGAACTTTTTAATGCTTGTCCATCTATTGGTGACTTGTCTTCAGGCTATGTCACATACGGTGTTCTTGAGGGCATCTAACATTCATACTTAACGGAAGTATGTTTGTTACCCTTTTCCAAATATTTAACCTCTCAAGGAGGAAAGAATGCTCACATGAATGTTGACATTTGTTCTCAGTGAGAAATGGATACAACAGCTTATCGCCATTTAATTCAAGGAATACATTCAACACATATCTATGTCCCATGATTCTGGGCAGCTTTAAAATTTATGAGATGTTGCTCTGGTCATGATAGATTTGTATTTCAAATGTCTTTTCTTGTCATGGGTTGACTTATAAATAACTTTTGATTTAAAAAAGAACATGGTGACAATGTAATTATGTCATCATTTGGGCTAAAAGAGTGAAAAAGGTTTTTTTTTTGGAGTCATCATTATATCAACTTGCCCAGAAATGAAACATGCTATGAAAGCATCACATCCTTGCCTATTACTTGGTTGCAAACGTTAGGAACTTTTTTAGATGTAAATTTCTGTGTTTGTTTGCTGATATGCCTTTATTTTAGGAACATCCAACTTCTGAATTTCTTCAGCTAATTTGGGCTGCTTATATGGCTTACACTATATTCATGAAGTATTCAGATACAGCTGGGAGACTTCGTTAAGATTTTTTAGCAGGTGTCATGAATTATTTGTCGACGAATATTGAAGCTGGTAGCAACTGTGTCACTTACACATTGACAAGTGGAATTTCTGTGAATAATGTTGGTGCCACATAATAATGTCATGTCTAGATTTCGACAACCTAAACATTTTAGAGAATTGGTCCTACTTCATTGCTTCCTCTTCCATCACTATATGCCTATCCACTGGTGGGGCGATCATAGTTCTTGCAGCAGCAGCCGAATCCATGTGCTGTAGCCCCCGGGGGGGAACTTGAGTTACAATTGGTGTTTAGCCTCAGAAATGTTATGAAGTACCAGAATTGAACTTACCGGAAATATGTCTGAGTTCTGAATTTTGGAAAATTGGTATGGATGGAAAGCCTTCAGTTAACTAGAGCTCCTAATATAACTCAATAAGTTGAAAATTGTCCACATTTGTTGAGTATTTTGCCCTTTTAAGTTTCCGCCCAATAGCTTACTCTAAAACGATTCCGACAAATCCACAATCGCCGCAATTGTGACTTCAAAGTGATAACCATCATATCGCAGTGTTGCCACTTTTCTATTCCGTGGTGAACTGCCAGGGGTAGGACATGCCATCCAACAGCAACAGGCCTGAATTCAAATCGGCATCAACATCCGCGACGCCTCGAGTGCTAGTCCTTTCAAAGACTTAACGTAGGAGGGCGCTATTACGGGTGATCGGACTGTTACACTCAGACGTGGCCTAAATCCTAGGCCTGGTCACGAATATTGAAATCTTAATGACCATTATGGAAATTACACTATTTTGGGGGCAAGCAGGGTTAATCCACTAACCCCGACTGATTTTGAAGTCAATAATTTATCCTTTTTACATGATATTACTAAGATGTAGTACTAGGGTTTTAGAGGAGATTTTTTAATGACACTGAGACACAGCTACAATATAAATGCACGTAGCAGTTCCACAAATTACCGTTTGGAAATCCCCAAAGCCCCAAATCCCAGCGGTTCGTGTCCTACCCCCCCTTGAACTGCGATGATGTGTTTTTATATCAATATATTAAAACACAACGAAGGAAACAAAATATGTCTTCTGTAACTTATTTTCAAATGTTATTATTCCTTTCATTAATCCATCAATATACAGTGTCAGCATGACAAAAAAATAACAATTCCAGTCAACACGATGTTTTGGTCATCACTTTGACGTCACAAGGAGATCAAAATTGGGCGCTTTTGATCAATGAAGCATTGGCGAACATCCAGCCCGTTTTCCTTGTATGCTCAAAAATCAAAAATTAAAATGCCTCTATTTTGTTAATTTTACATCAAATTGTATTATTGTTTTCGGGAATTCGTGATGTATGTACAATATTTTTATGAATTTAAGTCAAACGGAGCTTGACAAAATCTGACCTATTTCCTCCTTTAAACAATCATTTGCTGAGTCAGTTCAACAGTGCAGTGGGCTACTCACAATTCACAAAATAAGTGTGAACTAAATGATTACCGATAACTGGAGTCCCTAATGCCCCCGGGGAGGCAACCAGGGAGTCTAGACCTCCACTTTTTCACCACAAAATTTAATTTTCATCCATTAATTGCAAAGTATTTTGGCCAATGGACCCCAACCTGTTCAAAGGCCCATTATCATCCGGTATTCAGCCCTGGATTCCTAATATTAGCCCTAACTTGGACCTCGCCAAAAGTTCAACTACTTTGGAATTTTCTGTGAAAGGGGTTAAACAAAAAAAAATCAGCATTTTATGATGATTGTATGCATGTTTTCTTACTTGAAGAAACCACATCCCATTTCTTACACTGTTATCATCATTTCACAAACATAAGCATTATCTGATATTAAATTGGGCATAGCCAGCAGGGGAGAGGAAGAAGAGTGCCCCTGGAAATTAATTTCTGACGGAAAATCTGGTATAAATCGGCCTTTTTCACCCTTGGCCCTTCGATTGGAAGATTTTTTGCCTACGATTAGTAGAGTTGCTTTTCACATTTTTTTTAACTTGAATTTGAATGAGAGTAGGCAACCCTGTGTCATTGCTTCTACATGTTTGAACCACTTTCTTTTGTCATTTTAGCCAACAGCCAACTGACTAATTAGACCACGCGCATGCTCAAGAAGAATTTCAAACAAGGGCCAATGCCCGTTCTTGTTCTTCAAATCCCCAAGTTGTTTCACAGTACTAACTTTAAGACACCATACCTGAGATCCATTCCAAATCAATATATAAAACACCATTATCCTGGCGTCAGCATGCATTCTCACTAAATTTTGGTCAAGTTATTCCCCCACGTTTACACCATTCTTTATTTGGAACCACTCACTTGATAAGAAAACCCTCCTCTGGGCATATGTTCCTCATTCTCAGACTTTTATGCCCTCATGTTGTGAGGTCTTACTCAACTTCTGACCAGGGCCGGCCAAGGACATGTAAATAAATGAGACATTTGTAGTATTTTTGAGAAATATGTGTAATTTTCTTAGTATTTTGTTTTAAACGTGTTGGGGACACGCTAAGGAATGTGTACACATTCCAATTATTGGAACACACAATTTAAACTGCACCTTTTTTTCAGTTATTTTTTTTAAGGGGGCCCCATGGTTAGCACAAGATTACTAAATAGGTTTAAGTATCCTATTTTCCCCAGTATGTGGTCACCTCAAACATTTTTTAAATTTTTAATTTTTAAAAAGAAAGAAATTGATAATTATTGTAATGACATAACAAAATCAGTCTTTTTTTCATATTTTTTACATTTGAGTTTTTTTGGGGGGGTTATGGCAAACCCTACATCCAATTTCCTTTTTTCTGCAGATTATGCAAAATTGGCACACTCTATAAATGTTTTTGCCATGGTTATCATGGAAATATCCTACTCAATGGGCCTTTTTTCTGAAATGTGGTTAAAATATTTGTCCTGGATAACCCAAAGAATCCTCTACAGAAGCTCTATTTTCCCTTGGGTCCATTACACCGGGACAAAATTGAGACAGACGGGTAATAATCCTACTCTTTTCGACACCGACTGTGATACATGCACAGGTATGATTCTCAATGTAACATGGGACCATGGCTAACGTCCCTCCAAGGCCGGGGTAATTATCATGGTTCATTTGCGCCAAGTCCAACCGAACTATGGGAGAGCAATTCCAATTAAAATTGGCATTTCGTGATTCCAGCACCTTCTGTTTATTCAATTGCTCATCAGATATCCTTAGAAAGCTTATTCACACTTTTTAGCCGATCCCGACTTTGAGGTTTTGTGTATGAGAAAATTGCTCGTTTCCCACGGTCCCATAGGGTACGTGCTCTAATTTCTGTCCGTTACGGACATAAAATAAAAAATTGCGAATTTCTTACAGACACAACCGAATTTTGCACGTAAGATTTGGCACAAGTGGATTACTATTTTAGCGGTCAGATCATATGAAAATCTCAACTTTTTTTAGTAAGTCGGGGGGACGGGATGTTGGGATCACGAAATTGCCCCCTTTAATAGCTCTTTACAATAATCCAGAATCATACCCGATTAATCCTGCAATTGGTCCCGATGGGAATTGAACCGGGGACCTGAATGAGCACAAAGCTAATACCCTGACTAGTTGGCCCATGCTCTCTCCCATAGTATGCTAGAAATCAGGTAAGTGTAACTTTAAGGAATGAGGAACGCCTTTCTTTCCTTAATAGAAAATCTTACAAATGAATTTCTTAGAAACAGACCAATTGATTTGGTACACAGTTTCTATCTAGTATTTAGACAGGCAACAACTTGTAAACTAGGCATCGATTGTGCTTTAGAAGCACGGGTAATATCATGCCGTTACTACTTGCACTGTCCTTGTGACCTTGACCCCCCCATCTATTGTTACAGTTCCAAAGAAGTAGCAAGATTTATATTCATTTCACTTTGAATGATTAATTATAAATTAGATAATAAATATTACAATTAATCTACATAATATAAAACTAACGCCTCCAGGATTACTAGGCCCGTCAGTTGATTGTGACGTAGACAGACTTGCAATTACAGTGGTATCATCAATAAGCAAGTTTCCCCGATGGGCAGTTGGGCACACATTTACCATGTAGACTATATTTCATCGTCGTTGAGTGGGCCCTTGAGCCCTACAATATGACATAGGTATTCTAGCAAGATAAGCAACTTTGATAATTTGTGTATTTGGACCTTTGACCCCTTAACTAGGCTAACGAGCGAGGTCACTGTGGCTCTTTTTCACTTTTCATTGATGCTACAGAAATGACAGCTATTTAGGTCAATTAAGTCTTCCTTTATATTTGACCCCTATATGACCCCATTTGACCTTTTGATCCCAAAATGTGCACATAAGTAATAGAGCCTTTTTCAGTGGTTCTTGTGAACACATTTGACATAATATCTACTTGGTTAATGGAGTTTAGAGCGTTTTTGCATATTATTAGCTCTTTGCATATCCTTGGGCCACGTGACCCCTATGGCCAATATTCTGTTCACGTGAATTCGTCTCGACATGTCCGCAACTTTTGCGCAGCCATACCTATCCATGTTGTATCGTTTTGAGATATAGCAATTTTGCAATATTATTAGATAATGCCGCCAATTTGAATGTTTATGAGTTCCGATATTATTCGTGTACCAGCTGATAACACTGACCAAAGGAGATGCTCATGTGGAATTTTCGTACGTAGCGCACCTAATTATCTGTAGAAGAAGTAGGCCTCAAAAGATTTTTAGTTTCTTTGACCTCTATTGTCCCTACGAGAGGTCAACGGTCAAATTATTTACACCCCTGGTGTAACTTGGGTCAGTGTTTTCTTCTACCAATTTTGTAATATCGGCCTAGCCGTTTTGGCACTAGTATCATTGCAGCAGTACAAAGAAAGAAAGAAGATATAAGAAATCGAGAGACGACAGTATATCATGCGGCTGCACCGCATGATATAAAATAATGAGTATATCAACAGATTGGATGCATGGAGCCAAGTCTGAAGTATTTGAACCAAGCCACATTAAAAGATTTTAAAGATGTGAAGCAATAACAATTTTTTCCTAACAGGACAACATTTTGTGAAGAATTAAATCAGAGGAATTAATAAATAGGTGTCATTTTTTTCTGGTTGCAATGTCCTGAGGAAGACCATAAACTGCCTCGAAATGTTTCATAAGTTATCACTTTATAATGCTTGGTGTACTCATCACAGTTAAATGAGCCCCTTGTTGTTTCCCTGGTGTGTTAGATTCATCAATATTTATAACCAGTGAGCATAAGCTCCTCCCACAGATAAATCTTAGCCAATCAGAGTGTACCTGCTTCACTGGAGTTAAAGCACCATAGAGGGGGTAGATCTGTTCTAGATACAGCTGTTTTGCATGAACATATTGTCATCTTGCCATATTTGTAAATTGCGTAAATTATAGTATATCATTTGGAATGAACAGGATTAATGAGAGTGGCAAGGATTGTGCGAGAACCTGCTATAGGCTACTAAGTTTGTGAAAAATTAAGATGTTTTATAGATTCCAGTGAGCCTAATTTGGAATAGTTAAAGGAATAAAAATCTACTGGCCAATTAGTACACCCAACAATTGATATTTTTGCTAATGTGCAAGAAACAGTGTGACTAGGTTATGCCAAGTGCCATTTGGGAAGTAAATTGTAAGAACTAATATTTGGCTTACTCAGGTTACTGCAAGGCATTAATATAAGCTATCAACAAACTTAAATTACTATTAGATATTTGTTTAAGAATATAATAAACAAACTAGGCCAGCCCAATGTTGTTTGAAAGTGAGTTTTACACTGTCATATTTTTAAATTTTCACCCAACAAACATAATCCGTATTTGTGATGTGAGCAAAAATCGGACATATTAATTAAATTATAGAATATATATTGTAAGAGCACCAACCAAATGAATAAACAAATAAAATGAATTATATTAAATTGTATTTTTTAAGATTACTATTATTGTATTTCAATATTTGCATTTATATTTTTTTCTGTTTACTTATTTATTTTATTTATTTGATTCTGATCAAATGCATAACCTTGACAAAACCTTTCCATCCGCAAACATGTATTGTTAATTATTATTTTTTATTGTTAGTTTCAGAGTGAAATAACACAGACACTGACGATCTTACTGGCATTAGTTGGTCGATTGTGCTATAGAATTAAGGCTTACTAGTTTTGAAGTGGAGATAGCATATGAATTGCCCCCAAACAAGAGACAGTATTTTATCAAAGAGGTCTCCAAGAAGAAGAAAACATCAATAATGCAATCTACAAGTGCTATGGACTGTTTTGATTTCTTCCATGTTGAAATCATACATGTTTATTCAACGCCAATGGGACATTAGACTGAGGCAACCCGATGTTTATTTCAAGGAGACAAAATTACTTAACGATTTAGTCTTTAAAGTGATGGGGTGCTTAGAATAAGATTAAATATTTAGATAGTGTCTCGTTTCAAATTTCTCATGCATTACAAGTGCTTTGACAGTCAAAACACACGGTCAGCATATGAAGAATTTATTGTTGTAAAGTTTAATATTTAAGCATATCCTTTAAAGAGATATTTTAAACCCTGCCATATCTAAAAATACAGTTTGTTCATGAAAATGAGCAGTCCGTCTGTCTGTCGTTCGTCCGTGATAAAA